>CM062104.1:2127713-2156468 GCA_031163375.1 Conogethes punctiferalis
AAGTGTGTAGGAAACGGAAGAAATTTTTATCTGCATGTTTGATCGCGCTTTACGCAATAACTACTGCATGGAATTAAATGCGGTTTTCACCAATGTATTGCTAGAGGTCTAACTTAAAATGTAGGTACCATTTTATGGAAGTCTTTTTTGTGTCCCGTGTGCGGGGGCTTGATCCTCATAATGGGGCGTAAAGGTGTGGTGGGTGCAGCCACATTCACTGTACCCTCAAAGAGCTTGCTGGGGTACACCTTAACCTGGATAATGTGGAAGACTCTGGACAGGCTGCGCACTTAGGTTGGCCGCTGTAAGTACAGTCTGTCAAGGTGAGGCTTTTTAGACGCATTTGCCAATCGGTGCGGATGTGGTGTCGCTCCAAAAGCTATGGCACACCTGCTTAAGAGTCTTGCGAATACCTGTCTGAACGAAAACTTGCTGACCGCCAGACATAGAGTGATCTCAGAGTTTTGGTCTCGAAAAGAATAGAATAGGTATGAGTAATATTAAAGTTTATTTATGTGCGTTTGTCGTTATTTTTATCGACCACCAATTTTAAGAGTTTTGACTGATACAACCGACTGGTTGTTTTGACTAGAAGTACTTTTAACCAGCTCCATTGGGCAAAAGTACTTTTAACTGTTATTTCAGTTAAAAGTATTATTGACCAAAGCATATGGTCAAAAGTAGTTTTGACTGATTTTGCTAGTCAATAGTACTTTTGACTGGTTAAGGGTTCTGACTGCAACATAATCATCATGATTGAAGGCGTAGCTAAATACCACAGGCCGATGACGGGCAGCAGCGTCACTCTGCGATCGCCAACCCGCCTGCCCTGTGGCGATTATGGATCCTCCATGTGTTTGTATAAGGTGGCGAACAACTGGAGAGGCTTATGTCCAGCAGTGGACTGAGATAGACCGATGGTGCACAAATAGATTTAAGAGAGGTAGGGCATAGCGAATCTTCGCTCGAATTGAACCGCCTGTCCGGGGAAGAACCAACCTCCACGTATAGAATACCGCAGCCAAATGACCTCCGGGTCGTGTTTCTGCCGGTGAGTAGGGTTTCCGGAGCTCGTGGGTTAGGGTTGGGCTGGCATGGCGGTGGCAACTGACAGGTAACTGACCAGTTACTTGCCCGTTGTCACGGCGACTTGGGCTTCTCTTTCGTTTTCCATCATGCGTAGGGAAGCCATTGTTTCAAACACTATAAAAAAAAACACGTAACACTGACACGAAACACACAGAGTCAAACAAATACCTATGTAAAACTATACACCCCCCTTTTTGGTCGGGGGTCAAAAAAACATTGAATCTAAACAAAAACTTATTAAAATATCGCATATTTTTACCATTTTACTTACAAATGCGACTTTTAATAGTTTCCTTTTCACTTATAAGTAAATTTAAAGGGTAAAATGGCTATTCCTAGTGCGTCCACCCCATAATGCGTGGTTCTATGATATTAACACGAAAAATTGGTTTGCGGACAATTGACCTAAATGTATAAAACTACTGAGCACGCAAATGGTTAACCAGTTCAAGATGAGCTGTGGCGACGCAAGGTTGGGAAGTAAAGTTGAGATGGGCGAAGAAAAAGAGGGGTTAAGTTTAAGTGGGCAGGCTTGTAAATTTTTAAACGGATAGCTTGGCCAGAAAGTGATTGTAACGAAGATTTCTAATGTGATTTGGCAAGCGTCATAATATACTTACTTATAATAAATCTGTAGAGAGGTCAATTCTGTACATGAAATATATTTACAAAAAACTATCAGGGGGTGATTAGTGATCGATACTAATGCCAAAATTACAATCAGTAAAATTTTTGTCTGTCTGTCTGTATGTTGGTTATAGAAACAAAAACTACTCAACGGATTTTAATGAAACTTGGTACTATTATTCTTCATATTCCTGGGCAAGTTATAGTATACTTTTGATCGCTACTTTTTTAGCTACAATTAATCAAAAGTTTCTGCAAAAAACTACTGCATGGAATTAAATGCGGTTTTCACCAATGTATTGCTAGCAGTCTAACTTAAAATTTAGGTACCATTTTATGGACGTCCATTATTTTTGAAACCCGATATCCACGCGTGCGACGCCGCCGGCACTGCTAGTTTTCCATAAATTATCTTCAGTACAACGATTTGCCGGCCAGACTTTTAACCACCCTTGCCACCCAAACACTAAATATGGGCAAATTTACTATTATTAGCACTTTTTTTTATTCAATTAACCTCATAATTCCATACTTATAAGTTTCAAAAACTGAAAATTACACCAACCAATTAATTTGACCCGTGATTCTTATATGGGCTGTATTGGATTAAAGGTCTAAGTGTACTGGACATTACAAAACAATTTCTTGTTTTTTATTAAGTTAAGCATATTTATGTAGCGAAATATTTTTAATTGTTTTCCCTTTCAATTTTAGTTGTAGGACCTGAAGGTCATTTGGCTCTGGTATTCTATTTATAGGGTGGAGATCCTTCCTCTGACGGGCGGCTAAATTCGAGCTAAGTTTTACTATGCTCTACCTCTCTTAAAAACATTTTGATGTCTAACCCGGGATTCGAATACAATACCACAACTAAGCACAAACTTAACTCAATACTTAAGTATACCAAATGTATCGGCCCCTACACATTACTCATAACTTATGTCTGCCATAAGTTGAGTGATTGATCGTGACGGAAAGTCAAAGTCTCCCCACTTCCCCCCCATCCCTACTCTTTGGGCTAGCTATGAAAGTTTTCGGCCATCCATCTTATACTCGTAGTATCGCATTTGTCTAACGAATGAGGTCTGTAATACAAAAGCTCTTGCTTACATACATACAAATTTTAGTTCTGATACTAAAATCTATTTGAAAATGATTTTTTAATGAACAGAAACGTCACAGGAATACTTTTGACAGGCTCAGTGGCTCATTTGGTAGTGACCTCTGCCCTCTGAGCCAAGGGTCGTGGGTTCGATTCCCGCACAGTACAAACATTTGTGTCCATGAACATGTCTGGGTGTTTTCTATGTATACCTAATATGTATTTATTTACAAAAAAAAATGTATCTAAGTAAGTTTATCAGTTGTCTAGTACCCATAGTACAAGCTTCGGCTTAGTTTAAGGCTAGGTGGCGCTGTGTGGCCCAGCGTGGCATGTCTTGGGTTATTATTTTGTAACGCCCCTTTGTGCAACTAATTACAGAGGTAATAGTTTTATTATCAGAGCCTGTAAGAAATATACGTGTAATACCTCTTTAGACTACATCGACATTTTTGACAGAGAGAAAAGGTGTTTTCGTGGCTTCTTGAAAAATAAATAACCCAAGACATGCCACACTGGGCCACACAGCGCCATCTAGCCCCAAACTAAGCCGAAACTTGTCCTATGGGTACTAGACAACTGATAAACTTACTTAAATACTTTTTTTTGTAAATAAATACATATTATACATAGTACATATAACACACACAAATGTTTGTACCATGCGGGAATCGAACCCACGACCCTTGGCTCACAAGGCAGAGGTCACTATCAAATGAGCCATGGAGCCAGTCAATAAAGATAGTAGTAGTATAGTTACCTAAGTGTTTAATGGATGGGATGTAAGGGAGTGACCTATCACCTTTTCGCTCCAAGCCATCCTCACCTGCCCGTGGTGCATCCTGCCGAACAACAAACGAGGCTCTGACAAACCGACTGGTGGCGGTAAACCATAACGATAGAAGGTGTAGCTAAATACCAGAGGCCGATGACGGGCAGCAGCGTCACCGGAGCAAGAAGCTACGCCCTGCGATCGCCAACCCGCCTGCCCAGCGTGGCGATTATGGGTATATCCTCCAGAAGTTTGCCCTAGGTGGCGAACAGCTGGAGAGGCCTATGTCTAGCAGTGGTCTGCAATAGGCTGATGATGATGAAGTGTTTAAATGTATTTAGCGTTAAGAGGACTTCATCCTCCGTTCATGGCTGAATTGTATGTTTGCTGCCTATTCAACATTGTCTAATGTGTAAACTAGCAGTGGAAACTTTAATTGCCAATGTGTAGTTCATTATGTTTAAGGTGAATGTAATAAATGTGCTGTCTGTTTCCTTAATAAATAAATAAATAATTAATAGTTCATTTAAGTCCGGCCGGTTGTCATGACTAAATAGAGGTCGTTGACCTGCCGCAAATCATTATAAGGTAAGAAGGAGATGTCATATTTTTACGATATATTAACTCACTTAAGTATTATACATGTAGGCAAACCTTCATCTTGAATCAATCCATCTATTAAAAAAAAACACAACAAAATCTGTTGCGTAGTTTTAAAGGTCTATGCATACTTAGGGACTGACACGACAGACACACTATGTGCTTGGTAACCTTAACTAATATTATAAAGCTGAAGCGTTTGTTTGTTTGTTTGAACGCGCTAATCTCAGGAACTACTGGTCCGAATTGAAAAATTCTTTTTGTGTTGAATAGACCATTTATCGAGGAAGGCTTTAGGCTATATAACATCACTCTGCAACTATTAGGAGCGAAGAAATAAAGGAAAAATGTAAAAAAAAACGGGGAAAAAATAACTATTCCACGCGGACGAAGTCGCGAGCACAGCTAGTTTATTATAACGTTTGAATTACACCACTTCTCCTTCATCTTATGTCCTTATCTTATCTGATAACGCTGCTGCCCGTTGTCGGCCTGTGGTATTTCGCAACGCCTTTAATTGGGATGATGACTAAAAAATAATTTAATGTCCATCAGATAGAATAATGAAAAATATTGGATACGTATTTTTTATTTTGCCTCTTGTTCAAAAACTTACGAAGATACATTGATTTTAAATGTCACATGACGTCACGTTAGAGTACAAAATATACTCTAACGTGACGTAGTTAGCCCCCACTCCGTAACTTTAATGCGCTATATCTAAGTATTTCCTTGTTATTTCGACAAAACAAAAAATACGGGTCTTATATTTTTTTATTATCTAAGAGACGGACTAATTATTTTCTTCATTTTCATACCTTGTCATCATCCGTATTGTGATGGTTATACCGCCACCAGTCGGTTGCCAGCGCCTCGTTTGTTGTTCGGCAGGATGCACCACGGGCAGGTGAGCTTGGAGCGAAAAGATGATAGGCCGCTCCCTTACATCCACTTTACAACGTAGGTAACTATAATTTAAAAACTTTATTTAGTTTTAAGAGAGATAGGGCATAGCGAATCTTCGCTCGAATTGAGCCGCCCGTCCGGGGAAGGACCTCCACCCTATAGAATACCGCAGTCAAATGACCTCTGGGTCGTGTTTCTGCCGGTGAATAGGGTTTCCGGAGCTCGTGGGGGGTTAGGGTTGGGCCGGCATGGTGGCGGCAACTGACAGGTAACTGACAAGTTTCTTGCCCGTTGTCGCAGCGACTTGGGCTTCTCTTTCGCTTTCCATCAGGCGTAGGGAGGCCATTATGTCGAGCCACTATAAAAAAAAAGTTACTCAAGAAAAGTCAAAACTCGCTCTCGGTCGCTGCCTTTCCATATAAGTTGGCCGCGAAATTACTTTTTGAAAAGCAAAAGAAACATATTTGATGTATCGAATAAAAAATTAAACATCACTTTTAATTAGGATTCGTGAATACTATTTCTACTTCGTACAAGATACACACTGATTACTTTTAGTACGAACGTGACATTGTTACAGTACTATTAAAAGCACTGAACTTTGTTACATAGTAGAAATAAATTTGAACAGTAATTCAAATTATTATATAACTAGCTGCTGCCCGCGTGAATATTCGTTTAAAACATAGCCTATGTGTTAATCTGATGTACAAACATTATTCCTGTAAAGTTTCATTAAAATCCGTTCAGTAGTTTTTGCGTGAAAGTGGAACAAACATCCATCCATCTATCCAAACAAACTTTCGCGTTCATAATATTAGTAGGACAAACATCCATATTATACTTTATACTTTATTCATAATATTATAAATGGGAAAGTATGTCTGTCTGTATGTTTATCTTTCTTTCACGGCAAAATGGACGGATTGACGTGATTTTTTAAGTGGAGATAGTTTAAGGGATCGAGAGTAACTTAAGCTACTACTACGAACGCGGGCGAAGCCGCGGGTACAGCTAGTAAATAATAAACCAAAAGATGTAAGCGCCCTATCATCATTTCGCTCCAAGCCACCGTCACCTGCCCTAGGTGCATCCTGCTGAATAACAGACCAGGCTCTGGCAACCGACTGGTGGCGGTATAACCATTACAGTTGAAGACGTACTTAAATAGCACAGGCCGATGACTGGCAGCAGCGTTTCGCATTTTAAGCAATGAATTCATCATCATCAGCATAGGCGGCGTACGTGGACTGCAATAGTGCAGTCCACTGCTGGACATATGCCTCTCCAGTTGTTCGCCACCTAGGGCAAACTTCTGGAGGATATATTTATAATCGCCACGCTGGGCTGGCGGGTTGGCGATCGCTCTGGGGACGCTGCTGCCCGTCATCGGCCTGTGGTATTTAGCTACGCCCTCTATCGTCATTATACCGTTATATCTATTTCGATAGGCTCGGTGGCTCATTTGGTAGTGACCTCTGCCCTCTGAGCCAAGGGTCGTGGGTTCGATTCCCGCACAGTACAAACATTTGTATTCATGAACATGTCTGTTTGTATTGGTCTGGGTGTTTTCTATGTATAATATGTATTTTTATTTACAAAAAAAAAATGTATCTAAGTAAGTTTATCAGTTGTCTAGTACTAGTACCCATAGTACAAGCTTCGGCTTAGTTTGGGGCTAGGTGGCGCTGTGTGGCCCAGCGTGGCATGTCTTGGGTTATTTAAAAAACTTAATTTATTTATCTATAGCCTTAGAAACTTAAGTTTCTGCATCCAACCCGTACTGTGCACCATCGACACATGTTTAAATACCATAAACTATTAAACCAGAATTGCGTGGGCTTTTTTATTTCATTTTAACACGAACGCGATAAGGGGCGAATTATTTGACAGGGCCCCGCCGTAAATACGGATTATAAGTAATATATGCTTATACATAATATTTCGACTTGAGATTTTAGGTGAAAACGTCAGAATATGATCGCCCACTTAATGGATGCAAATTATATGAGTTACTGTTATGAATTTTACTGTGGGTCACCTTTGAATGTTTATTTTTCTAATGCTTAAGTGATTTTTGATTTCTTAGTCTTATAAATAAATAAAATAATAGACCCAAGACATGCTAAGCCACACATCGCCACCTAGCCCCAAACTAAGCCGAAGCTTGTAGGTACTAGACAACTGATAAACTTACTTAGATTCATTTTTTTATAAATAAATACATATTATACATAGAAAAACACCCAGACCAATACAAACAGACATGTTCATGCACACAAATGTTTATGTGTGGGGATCGAATCCACGACCCATGGCTCAGAAGGCAGAGGTCACTACCAATTGAGCCACCGAGCCAGTCGCTATCCTATTAATCTTTCTCATTATCATCGTCATCAGTCTATCGCAGTCCACTGCTGGACATAGGCCTCTCCAGTTGTTCGCCACCTTGATCGATTTGGGCCTCTCTTATCCAGCACTTGCCAGCCGTCCTGCGCAAATCGTCACTCCACCTGGTCTGAGGGCGTCCTACATTACGTTGGCCGAGACGCGGTCTCCACTCCAGAACTCGTTTACCCCAACGGTTATCGGTTCTGCGGCTAATATGGCCAGCCCACTGCCACTTCAGCTTACTAATCCGTTGAGTTATGTCGGTGACTTTGGTTCTCTGCCGGATCACCTCGTTTGGGATTCGATCCCGCAGAGAGACGCCGAGAATAGCTCTTTCCATAGCTCGCTGAGCGACCTTCAACTTGTGGACTAGCCGTACGGTTAGTGTCCACGTTTCGGCTCCGTATGTCATGACCGGTAGGACGAACTGATCGAAGACTTTCGTCTTTAGGCACTGTGGGAAGAGGGCGATGATGAATTAATTGCATAAAATGTGAAAGGTACCAGATTCCATTCCCCAATCAGTTTAATTAAGAAAATTATTCTATTGGTCCCCAAAACATATTTTTAACAGAGACATTAATTTTTAGAATACCAAACTTAGGTACATTCGTTTCTCAAAAACGCGGCGTCATACACAAAATCATTAATTTAATGAAAAGCAACAAATTACACGTCAATTATTGTACAAAATCTAATTAATACTTACACGAATTATAAAATCACATCAGCCAAATCGAATTTGGATTCGGATAATATCAACCGCGCGGACCCACGGGCGGTCCCACCAAATTAACTTGTATGACAATTTCATAGCCGGTTGGAACGCAAAACGGCGTAAGTCGAAATTTTCATTTTCTTTTTTTGTGACAGGGACCAAACAGGGTAGAATGAAAAAAACTGGTAAGAAAGGTTTGGTAACTAAAAATGGTTGTACCGACGGACCCAGGTTCGGAAAGTTGGATCTAGACTACCGGTAAGAAATTTGTGTCGTTCCCTTTTTAGGAGTTGAGAATGGGAGGAAGAAGGACTAGGCTTCGGCGCTACTCGCGTCTCATGCAAGTTGCTGTTCGCATACGGGGGTTAATAAGATAGATGATTAGCTGGGAAAGTATACAATTGTTGCACAATTTTTGACAGGCTCGGTGGCTCATTTGGTTCTGCCCTCTGCCCTCTGAGCCAAGGAACGATTCCCGCACAGTACAAACATTTGTGTTCATGAGCATGTCTGTTTGTATTGGTCTGGGTGTTTTCTATGTATATATGTATTTATTTACAAAAACGAGCGCCTCACTGCAAACAATGGAGCATCTGCTCAGCTGCCGGATGTGCCCTACCACGTGCACAATTAGGGACCTACATGAGGCGACCGATAGCGGACTGATGTGGGCTGATGATGATGATGAGGCGACCGATAGCGGTGTCCAGGTCGCTAAGTTATGGACGGGTTCTATATAATATGGATTACTGTTGACACGAGAAGAAGAAGAACATTTACAAAATGTATCTAAGTAAGTTTATCAGTTGTCTAGTACCCATAGTGCAAGCTTCGGCTTAGTTTGGGGCTAGGTGGCGGTGTGTGGCCCAGCGTGGCATGTCTTGGGTTATTTATTTATTTTGGCGGTCTCATCACTAGGAGCTTAGTGGCTATACCCTCTTATATTAGTAGGTGAGAGTCTCATTCACCACTCTGACTAGGCAAAGGCGGCGTAAAGGTGCTAAATACATCACCCTTTACAAAGTAAAGAACGGGAAGGAGGGGGTTTCCATGCACTAATTAACTCATCGTCATCATCATCCTAGCCTTTTTTCCCGATTGTCTCAGGGTCGGCTTCCCAAACTGAGAGATTTGGCGAGGGCTAAGCTTTTACACAGAGCGACTGCCATCAGACCTCCGCAACACTTAGAGTAAGCTATACCCATTCCCAGTTAGGCGTCAGAGTTATCATAATCTCTGATATGATGTGACGACTGCTATCTGAGTTGGTAAAGATAACACCCGGGACCAACAGCTTAACGTGCCTTCCGAAGCACGGAGGAAATCGGTGTCAAATTTTGGTCACCCATCATCGGATTGACCGCGCCAATGGTTACACAACGTTGCGATCATTGTTAAGCGTACAAGACCGCGGCGCCACCGAGCTCCTCCATGCACTAATTAACTACCCCCAGGAAAACGACGACACGTGCCTTTTACCCGGGCAACCCGCAATCCTAATAGGAATGATTCCGACATAGTATGGTTATCATCAATGTTAGCAATTCTATTTCAAGGAACATTAAAAACGATTAAAACTGACTTAGACCGTTTCACAGCTCGACCAACAACAAAAACTTAAATAATAATGTTTGGTAGAAAAATCAAACGACAAACATGCGTTTAAATCATCACTTAATTACCATAAACATACCATAGATGATAAATATATTATTAATATTCAACAATGGACAATATAACGAAACTGATAATGTATAAACACGATTGTGATATATGAGAGAATTATGCATTATCGCAGTTTTTTTTACTAGTTTTGTTACGCGAATACTAGTTTTTTAAAACTAGTCTATCATTAAGTTTTCTATACAATGATCTATAATCCTTTTAAAAAATGTTTTTCTTTTATAGTAGCTCGACATAATGGCTACCCTACGCTTGATGGAAAGCGAAAGAGAAGCCCAAGTTGCTGTGACAATGGACAAGTAACTGGTCAGTTCCCTGTCAGTTGCCACCACCATGCCGGCCTAACCCTAACCCCCCACGAGCTCCGGAAATCCTACTCACCGGCAGAAATACGACCCATAGGTTATTTGGCTCCGGTATTCTATAGGGTGGAGGTCCTTCCCCGGACGGGCGGCGAAGATTCGAGCGAAGATTCGCTATGCCCTACCTCTCTTAAAAGTACTACTCTAGTACCTATAGTACAGCTTTGGCTTAGTTTGGGGCTAGATGGCGCTGTGTGCTCAGCAGGGCATGTCTATGGATGTCAATGGACTAGTTGATATGCCAAGTTACACATTAAAAACGAATACCAACAAGATCACTTAAAGCGTTTCTAGTATGAGTAAACAATGTGACACTATAATGAACGAATGAGTGACCGGATAAATGAATGAACGTTTGTTGTGAATGAATGACGCCGCTAAGACCTAAAGCCCGCTAATTTGGACACCGTTAATGCGTTTTATGACGGAGTGACTGAGGATGTTGGCCTTGGAACGGATAGAATGGGCACTTTAAAAAAAAACAACTGATTTTCAAAAACGGTTGTGGAAACTGATTGTCTGCTCTGAAGGTCAGTTAAAACTGCCGCCAACCCGGCTGGTTTGAACACCGTTAATGCGTTTTATGATATGAAAAATAAACATTACAAAAAAGTTCGACTGTTACATACCTACTGGCTGTTGTAAAAATTTACAAGAAAAATTACTGGCCCGGTGGCTCAATAGGTAGTGACATTTTTGATATGATATCAATGCTATAAACGCAGTATTTAATATAGCCATTGAACAAACTTCTTCTTCGAGGCATACAAAACACGATGCAATATTCCATCGCAACGTCACGGATTAGTAATTTTATTTGATTTAATTAACCGACTTCAAAAACGAGGAGGTTCTCAATTCAACCCGTGTGTTTTTTTTTGTATGTATGTTACTGGATTTCTCCGCCAATTATAAATGGATTTTAGTGATTTTTTTTGTTTGTTAGACCATCATTCAGTGGTTCCTTATAAATTTTATCAAAATTTTATTAAAATTTTTTGAAAAAGCAACAAAATCCAAAAAAAAATGGTACATGTTGTGGCTGTAGTCTTAAAGTCGTTTTTTATATATATTTTTTTAAATACCATATATATTATCCTGGCAGGTCTATAAGGAACGTTGTCTATGGGCGGCAACATTTGGCGAGCAGTGATCGCTCTCCGTAAATATTTGCCGGTGAGTCAGCGGTGAGCCAATAAAATGGCGCCGAAGACGAAACGCCTCTGTGATTTAATCAATACACTGACGTTTAAGTCACAAAGTTACGTACTTATTTATACTCGTAGTACCCGTGCGGAGACGAATTAATCCCTGCTAATATTATAAATGCGAAAGTTACTCTGTCTGTCTGTTTTTTTTATAGTGCCTCGACACAATGGCTTTCCTACGCCTGATGGAAAGCGAAAGAGAAGTCGCTGTGACAACTGGCAAGTAACTGGTCAGTTACCTGTCAGTTGCCACCGCCATACCGGCCCAAACCTAACCCCCCACGAGCTCCGGAAACCCTACTCACCGGCAGAAACATGACCAGAGGTCATTTGGCTGGTATTCTATAGGGTGGAGGTGCTTCCCCGGACGGGCGGCTCAATTCGAGCAAAGATTCGCTATGCCCTACCTCTCTTACGCTTATGTTACGCTTTCGCGGTGATGCAGCTACCGTCATCAGCCTGTGGTATTTAGCTACGCCATCAATCGTGATGGTTACACCGCCACCAGTCGGTTGCCACCCAGAGCCTCGTTTGTTATTCCGCAGGATGCACCACGTGCAGGTGAATGTTGCTTGGTGCAAAGAGGTCGCTTCTTCCCCTTATAAAATACAAAAATCTGTAAATAATGAAATAATGTTCATAATAAAGTCTTAAGTCATTTACACAGGGTGCTCACTGAAAATGTGATTCGGCCCATAAAATGTGTAAGTGCTTGGTAGCTATTAAAGAGGCTTAGGTGACCATTTTCCAACGACCTCTCGAGGAGTTTTTTACAGTTCCTATGCTGACTGTAAGTCGACTACTTCAGTTTGGTCGCCTTAAGCAGGGCGTTGACGGTCAGTTTTTCGCGTCAGTCTTGACGTGAAACTGTGGCGTCACTAAATGGTTAGGCCAACTAAAACCCTATCTATATATCGTAGAATTACTGTAATTCGTAATATTAGAGAATTAATATTTTGTCTATACTTAGATGTATTATTGAAAGAATTTTCGTGGAAAACCTAGGACTGTTGTGAAATACCAGATAATTGGTATTATGATATGAATAACATAGTAGAGAAACACTGATATTTTACAGGTTCTTTTAAATACTCGAAGTGTAGCGAGTCTAAATGTCAGGTCACCTACCTACCACCTACATTGGGAGTGACGAATATTAATGAGTCTAGTTACACGACTGGCTAGCACGTTGTTCAATAATTAATGGTCCCAGAATTAGTATTAAAAACACCATTTCAAACAAATTGCTTTTCTGCGAACGTTAATTTATTGTCTATGGATTGTTGGGGCGTGTCGCAGCTGTAAGGGTTCGATTCCCCGTTCGAGCTATGTTTTTTAATTAGGCATTGTATTTAAGATGATAATTATATATGAGATAACGATTTAACGATGTTTTTAATTTATGTTTTTTGACCTTGGGGGAATAAGAGAGTGTTGTAAAGTTAATGCATTTCTATTTTCTACAGCGTTGTAACAACTAAACGGAATAATGTCTTTTTCATATAGATATAAATGTTGATTGGCCGATGGCGGGCAGCATGCAACCTACCCGTGGTGCATCCTGCCGAATAACAAACGAGGCGCTGGCAACCAACTGGTGGCGGTATAACCATCACAATTGAAGGCGTAGCTTAATACCACAGACCGATGACTGGCAGCAGCGTCACTGGAGCGAGGAGCTACGCCCTGCGATACCCAACCCTCATAGTTTCGGAATAAACTGGCTACGACAGACAGACATGACGAATCTATAAGGTGCAACGCAGACGGCACACTTTTTGTGCGATAGAGTCTGCGTCCGAGACATTTAAAAAGAGCGTCTAGGTCTGCCGACAGAATATTCGAAGATGTGCGTCGTGTGCGTCGAGTCTGTGAAATATCTGCGACAGAATTTTGCGCGTCGTGTGCGTTACTGCATATAATTGCAAAAAAGTGCGTCACGGATAGTCTGTCGTCTGCGCTGTCCCTAAGGCTCCCGTTTTTGCCCTTTGGCTACGGAACTCTAAAAGACTGGTAAATATGATTCAATGGTATAGTTATGGCATGGGAGTGTGCGAGCATCAATCAATAGCGTTCTTGGTTAATTATTACACGCTCCATTGTGACTGACCCAATTGGTTTGAAGATACTCAGCACGCTCAAATTATTGTAATTAAATAAAGATGGCGTATCTGAACTGGGCCCCTACTACCAAAATCGAAAACGATCGTTGCGTTGAAAGAATCGCGTAATTTTGCAAAATAACTCTTTCCCATTTGTCCCTCCAGTGTTCTTTTGCCGCGGTTACACATTGGAGATATTTGCACCAACGTGACGTTTTGCGCCCAATGCACCAATGTGTGTATCGGTACTTTGACACAATGAAGACATTGAGCGCGTTAGTATTGGGCATTGGACAGTGGTTGGACGCAAAGTTGAGTCCAATGTGTGGCCGCGGCATTATATTTGAATTAAATAAAGGAAAATCGACTTTGACGAAGTTTTAGTTCGTACATTCGAACACGGGAGGGACAAATAAGAGGGATTTATGGTGCAAAAATACGCGATCCGTTCAACAAACGATCGTTTCGATTTTGGTGGTAGGGCCTTTGAACTGGTTTCTCAGAGTATTGAATAATTTGGTTCAGTGGTATAGAACGCTGTCCGTGTGGTTTTAAAATCATCATCAACATCATCAGCCAATTGCAGTCCACTGCTGGACATAGGCCTCCCCAGTGGTTCGCCACTTTGGGCAAACATCTGGAGGATATACCCATAACCGCCACGCTGGGCAGGCGGGTTAGCGATCGCAGCGCGTAGCTCCTCGCTCCGGTGACGCTGCTGCCCGTCATTGGTCTGTGGTATTTAGCTACTCTTTCTGTGATGGTTATACCGCCACCAGTCGGTTGCCTGCGCCTCGTTATTGAGCAGGATGTACCACGGGCAAGAAAGGTTGGTTTGGAGCGAAAAGATGATAGGCCGCTCCCTTACATTCTCATTAATGTTATTTTAACACTATCTTTCCTAACCTGGTATCCTAGGCCCGCGTCTAAATACCCGTTGTGCTATTTAGAGAAAAAATCTTAATTTAAAAACGTAATCAAATCAGCAACTCACGTATATGTCGCAGTCAACTGGTTGAATCTCCTATTCAATTGAATGGCTAGTGCGTTCATTGAATGACGACATTTAATTTTTTTTTTCTATAGTGGCTCGACATAATGGCTTCCCTACGCCTGATGGACAGCGAAAGAGAAGCCCAAGTCGCTGTGACAACGGGCAAGTAACTGGTCAGTTAGTTGTCAGTTGCCACTGCCATGTCCCAACTCTAACCCCCCACGAGCTCCGGAAACCCTACTCACCCGCAGAAACACGACCCAGAGGTCATTTGACTGCGGTATTCTATAGGGTGGAGGTCCTTCCCCGGACGGGCGGCTCAATTCGAGCGAAGATTCGCTATGCCCTACCTCTCTTGAATGACTAGACCGAACGTTGACTAAACACGCGTCACTTAACGTCCAACTAGGTAGCGGATTGAAACATAGCCCTTTGAACAGAGCGGACGTAAAAGCAGTCAGGTGATTGTTATTTACTTAGGGTTGCCAACTATACTGTTAAAAACAGTATTATACTGTTTTTCACTACAAAATACTTTTTACTGTTGAACAAAAAAAAAGTATAAAATATACTGTTTTCAGCATCAAAGATGTTACACTATACAAATGCAAACACTATACGTGTGAGACTTAGACGCACGCTCACACAATTTTTTTATTTAGAGGGAGAACCCTCTAACTAAATAAAAAAAATGTGCGAGCAAGGTCGGTGCGTACACTTGCACCACCTTGAGGCTATACCTCTCGGTGAGCTTGATAATAGGGTACGCTACCCTGTTCGACACACTGGACATTTCCACCACGTTGTCGGAGAGGGACTTATTGACCAGAAACCCGACGCCACCTTGGGATTTTGTTTATTTTTGGTTTCCCTCGCGGAAGTACATAAGGTGGCCTGACTCTAGGGTTACGGTAGCCTCCCCCTCTCTTCGGACTTCGCATAGCCCTAGTATGTGCCACCTAATTTTCCCAAGTTCCACCTCCAACTGCGCCAGATGCGAGTCAAGCCTTAGTGTGCGTCCGTCGTACGATGCCAGGGTAAGTTTGGGGTGGTGGCCTGCCGTAGCCCGGTGATTCTTGGCACCCCCCGCCCCGCCCATACCGTGGTCGCCACCGTGACCAGGGATAGCGGGGCCGCCGGGAACTGGGGGCCGTGGCTGTGAGACCATTTGGAAGAGTTGCCCATAATCGCCACGCTGGGCAGGCGGGTTGGCGATCGCAGGGCGTAGCCTCTCGCTCCGGTGACGCTGCTGCCCATCATCGGTCTGTGGTATTTAGCTACGCCTTCAATTGTGGTGGTTATACCGCCTTCGGTCGCCTCGTTCGCTATTCGGCAGGACGCACCACGGGCAGGTCAGGTTGGCTTGGAGCGAAAAGTTGATAGGTCGCTCCCTTACATCCCCCATAAATAAAATTAATATTATTAAATAAATATAATACTGTTCATTTTTCTAAAATACTGTTTAATTTGTTTTCTTAGGCCTCAATATACTTTATTTCTTGTAAAAAAAGTTGGCAAGCCTATATTTACTTCACTTTTTTCCCACGCGGCGTCAGTAGTCATCAAAACAAATATGGCGTCAAACATGATTTAAAAGATATTAGTAACAATGTTGATATTTTTTTGATTAGATTTACTTTAAACTGCCTGTGACATGTAAACGAACATTCGCAAAGCGTAAGAGAACCCAGTCTTAGGGCTGATTTGCCGAAATTGACATAAATATATTTAATTATAGTCCCGTGAGCCGTGTTAACTCGGAAAGAGCATTAAAAAAAAGGAAAAAGATATCTTTTTCACGCCAGTCGGCTGGCAGACGGAGAAGGCCGGGGCTTTATTGGAGCGGAGAATGAGAAAGATTTTTTTATTATCAAATTATAATACACTAGCTTTTGCCCGCGGCTTCGCTCGCATTAAATTCGGGGTGAATGCTCCATACAAACTTCCACCCCCCATTTTAGGCAAGTGGGGGGTTAGAAAGGGGCAAAAAGTAGCCTATGCTACTCTCCATCCCTTCAACTATCTCCACTTAAAAAATCACGTCAATTCGTCGCTCCGTTTTGCCGCGAAAGAAAGACAAACATACAGACAGACAGACACTTTCCCATTTATAATTCTATAGTATGGATAATTTATAATTATTTTTGTTAATTAGGTATAATTAACGCTATCTAACCTCTCTGTCTATAATTCGCTTATATGTTCCTTTCATTATAACCTTGGATATTCAATATGTGTATTTTTTAACTTTCATTGCACAATATAACGGTGTATGAGTGTGAATGACGTTTTTCTGGATTTAGTTAACTGATCTATACGTTTAGCTATTATTTTGACTGGCTCGTAGACTCATTTGGTAGACCTCTGCCTCCTGAACCAAGGGTCGTGGTTTCGAACCCCACACAGTACAACATGTCTGCTTGTAATGGTCTGGGTGTTTATCTACAAAGAAAAATTACGTAAGTAATTGAATGCGGTATTCACCAATTAATATATTGCTAGACTAGAGGTCTAACTTGAAATTTAGACATTTTATATTTAGAAGTCCGTTATTTTTGAAACCCGATAACCACGCATGCGACGCCGCTGGCTCAGCTAGTGAAATAGTATTACTCTTTATTTAACATGTGAATATGAATATCAAGCAGGTGAAGATTTTTTTTATTGCTTTTTGATGGCAAACGAGCAAGCGGCCTGTCTGATGTTAAACAGTAACCGCCACCCATGGATATCTGCAATGCCAGGGGCACAGCAATGCCGCTGCCTATCGTGAGGAAAGAACTCTCTTTAAACCTCGTTTGAAAAAGCACATATCGTAGCTATTATTTCTCTTTCCGCTATCAACAGACCCCAGCCTTCAGGTTGTTATAAAAACTGGAGGTCTTGACGCGCCCCGCCCCCGTGTGTCAGACAATAAAGACCCTTTTTTGAAATTCGAATGGCCGGTGCGGCAACGGCGCTATATTTTATGTTGCCATCGAAAAAATATTCGAGTTTGCCTGTGAAATATACAATAAATACAACGGATATTTTGTTGAAAGTCGCTGTGAAGTGTTATAGATGTTTTTTTGACTGTTCTGTCCAGTCGAAGAAGTAACCTTCTTGTCTGCCTTTTCGTCGATCCCACAGTGCCTAAAGACGAAAGTCTTCGATCAGTGCGTTCTACCGGTTATGACATACGGAGCCGAAACGTGGACACTCACGGTACGGCTAGTCCACAAGTTGAAGGTCGCTCAGCGAGCTATGGAAAGAACTATGCTTGTCTCTCTGCAAGATCGGATCTGAAATGAGGTGATCCGGCAGAGAACCAAAGTTACCGACATAGCTCACCGGATCAGTAAGCTGAAGTGGCAGTGGACTGGCCTCATCAGCCGCAGAAGCGATAACCGTTGGGGTAAACGAGTTCTGGAGTGGAGACCGCGTCTCGGCAAACGTAGTGTAGGACGCCCTCAGGCCAGGTGGAGTGACGATTTGCGCAGGACGGCTGGCAAGTGCTGGATGCGAGAAGCCCAAAATCGAGCACTGTGGGGAACCTTGGGAGAGGCCTACGGCCAGCAGTGGACTGATGTGGGCTGATGATGATGATGATGGTTACTGTTTGAAAATCAAGAGTTTCGTTTCGTACCCGGTCCTACTTCTTAACGTGCTATACTTTGCATAGCCTTTTCCATAACGCATTGAGCAATTTTAATGTGAAGTGCTTTGTTTTTGACTGTTCTGACAGTTCAGTCGCTTGAAAATCAAGAGTTTCGTACTATATTTCTTAGCGCGATACAAAGTCCTTTTCCATAGCGCATTGAGCGACTTTAATTGTACCTACATGCTAATGTGTAAAACAGTTGAAAAACATGTTAATTGATTACGTCACAGTCAAACCTCAAGAGAGGTAGGGCATAGCGAATCTTCGCTCGAATTGAGCTGCCCGTCCGGGGAAGGACCTCCACCCTATAGAATACCGCAGCCAAATGACCTCCAGGTTGTGTTTCTGCCTGTGTGTAGCCTTTTCGGAGCTCTTGGAAGGGTTAGGGTTGGGCCGGCATGGCGGTGGCAGCTGACAGGTAACTGACCAGTTACTTGCCCGTTGTCACAGCTACTTGGGCTTCTCTTTCGCTTTCCATCAGGCGTAGGGAAGCCATTATGTCGAGTTACTATAAAAAAAACCTACTACGGTCACTTATCCGCCTACCAAGCGTGATGACTGAGTCAAATCCCCCCAAAATACATTGTCATTGAGGGAGGCATTTCAAGCTGATGATGATGATGACCTTCAGCAGCAGACGGACCAGTCTTGATCGATAGACGTAAAAAATAAAAACACAAATTTTATTACTTTTAGCTTCCACATTCGTTCCAACAAAATTACCTTACAACTCACAATTCTATTATGCAAAATATGCATTTTGCTGTATTCATAAAAACAGAGTTTTGCTCCAAACGGCGTCATTGTTGATTCGTCGTAACAAATTCGTGTGTACAACAAAGGGTAGTAAAACATAATATTTTTATGTGTGTAGTGGCAACGTATGTTTATAAAAGACCGCCCAAGTATGAAACAAAACCTAACATTGTTAGTAAACGTTATTTGAATGCGTCAGACAGTAAATAATAAATTCTCCTGACTGAATTTCAGGTACATCCTTTTCATATTAAACTAGCGACCCGACGGATATACATACTCACTTACGGAAACTCTAACCATTACGATTAAAGACGTAGCTAAATACCACAGGCCGATGACGGGCAGCAGCGTTACCTGAGCGAGGAGCTACCTTGACGATTATCGGTATAACCTCCAAATGTTTTTCTTATGCAAGAGGCGGCAGACGAGCAAGTGTGATGTCGTGAAGTGGACTAGCAGAATATTTATCACAGGCTGTGTGGCCGGCAAGATGCTTTGGTAACAAATGTACTAGTTAGTTTGAAGTTATTTCTTGTAAAGGGCCGGTTTCCGCAATATGTTATATAACATCGCTTAATAATATTTTTTTTACATTGTCTACTGTCACATACAATGCATTGCATTGTATTTAATTTACATGTATAATAATATTTTTACTGTTCATGTATTTATGTATATATCTCTATTTATTATATGTATTTATTTGTTCACATTGTTATTGTTATTCTTTCAACGGCTTATTGGAGTTACCTATTGACTCATTCATTTAATCTTGTTTTTTTTGTAATCACTTCATAGCACTGTAACTAGATGTTAGCTTTTCATGCTGTGTACACATATTTGTGGACGTGCAGCCTAATAATGTTACCCTTTTCTTTCACCAATTATCATGTATTGTTGTACTCTGTTTTGTGTACCAATAAATAAATAAATAAATATGACTGAGCGCCTATTTTGCGTACCAATGTACTAAATCTAGGTATGAAGTTTGAAATCATTTTGGTGTGGCTATGTTTAGCCGACTGGGGTTTTGAATGCAGAACTCCTTGCTTGATGCACAACTTAAATCGAGTTCTGGGATAGCTGAATCGCTCGTCTGAATACGCTCGTATTTTAAAGGTTCCCAAGTCGTAACTGTTCGGGAAGACTGTTGCAGGAATGTTGGTTCCACAAAACCGAGGCGCAAGGCAAGAAGTTCCTCATAAAGCTCAAAGTGGCAAACAACTGGAGATTTCACCACCGGACGAGTAGAGATCCAGCCAAGAGACACCGGACGAGGTCAGGGAACAGTGTATTAATTTACGGGTAATAGTGCACCGTAAAATAGAACATTGAGCAACGATTGGCCCATTTGAGGACGATTTTACTTGTATCAAAATCGTAAATTATTAAATGACTGTCAGGCTACCGTAAATTGATCAACTAACTGAAATCCATTGCGTAAAATAATACATTTCAACTACCGTTTGTTATATTCCGAAAGTTAATCAACTACCTAGGAAATTGATCAACTTACGATTCTTTCTATTTTCCGGTGACATAGGCACTACAGAAAATTGAGTTATATAGCTATAAATCTTTATTACTCTGGAAAAACAGTAGAATTATGCTCATTGCGAGATTATCTTTGTTCCTAATGCCGGTGATAAAAAAAACATTGAATTATATTTGCGAGATGCTTACTTTATTAACCTCGATGACAAATAGTAGGATTGATAAACGTACCTAATAAAGATTTCTTTGAGGATTAAACGGAAATATGGCATGTCTTAGTGCTTTCTTTTAATCATATTAAAATCTGTAGAGAGGTCAATTCTGTACATGAAATATGTTTTCAAAATAACTATTAGGTGGTGATTAGTGATCGAACATTTTCGTCTCCAACATTAGCAAAGTCGTATCACAACACCAACTCGTCCAATTATTATATATGTTATGTTGTATGTATTATATATTGTATCTTTATAGGTATCTGCTTTGTATTATATTAACTATATGTATAAATGTATTATATTTAAGTATGTGTACGTATTTTAAATGTTTAATGTTATTAACTTTGCAGCACACTTCCTACATTTTTATTTCCGCTTAGCCCAATGGTTGACTGGTAGAGAATACCAGCTATGCGGCATTAAGTCTGCCTTTTGTACACTGTTTTAATTATGCAATAAAGATTAAATAAATAAAATACTGACAGCCCTGCATTTCACAATAACAGATCTCGTTAATCTAATCCAAACCAAAGCTAACCTACTTTTTTTTCGTTCAAAAAACCGATGAAAACTAAACAGATTTAGCATTTTTCGTCCAAAAAAACAACTATCATTTATTGGTGCATGACAATTTATACAAAAACTGTGTTGGATACGGTATTAAGTTTGCTTAGATTTTTTCATAGAATTGTTTTAGGTTAGAAAACACTCTCTCCTGACTGAATTTCGGGCATAGCGAATTTCCAAGGAGACACAGGACAGTTACAGTGAAGAAGTTGTTTCAAACATTGATGCTTATTCTTATCTTAAAATAAATAAATAAACATCAGACAACATCGCACACATTGCTCGGATCCCAAAGTAAGTAGCTTAAGCACTTATGTTACGGTACCAGAATAGTGAAGGTACCACAAATATATACCTACTTAAATACAAGGAACACGAATATTCATCACATTCTCTGAATGATGAAGGGATGTAAGGGAGCGACCTATCATCTTTTCGCTCCAAGCCAACCTCACCTGCCCGTGGTGCATCCTGCCGAATAACGATGGCAACTGGCAACCGACTGGTGGCGGTATAACCATCACAATTGAAGGCGTAGCTAAATGCCACCGACCGATGACGGGCGGCAGCGTCAACGCAGCGAGAAGCTACGCCCTGCGATCGCCAACCCGCCTGCCCAGCGTGGCGATTATGGGTATATCCTCCAGATGTT
This sequence comes from Conogethes punctiferalis, assembly GCA_031163375.1. Taxonomy (NCBI): domain Eukaryota; kingdom Metazoa; phylum Arthropoda; class Insecta; order Lepidoptera; family Crambidae; genus Conogethes; species Conogethes punctiferalis. The sequence continues at coordinate 2,149,598 of CM062104.1, forward strand.
CGTAGTGGTGAACAACTAGAGAGGCCTATGTCCAGCAGTGGACTGCGATATGCTGATGATGATGATGATGATGCTTGCTTCATCTGATGTTATATGATACTAGCTGTGCCAGCGGCGTCGCATAACGGCCTTCCATAAATTCCGTGTAGTAGTATTCGCGTGGTGTGCGATCAAACATACAGATAAAAATTTCTCCCGTTTTCCCAACACTTCCCGTCACTGCTCTGCTCCTATTGATTGTAGCGTGATAAAAAGTATACTATAACCTGCCCAGCAGTAGGTAAGTATAAAGAACTAGTTGTGCTCGCGACTTTGTCCGCGTGGAATAGTTATTTTTTCCCCGTTTTTTTTACATTTTCCATTATTTCTTCGCTCCTATTAGTTGCAACGTGATGTTATATAGCCTATAGCCTTCCTCGATAAATGGTCTATTCAACACAAAAAAAATTTTTCAATTCGGACCAGTAGTTCCTGAGATTAGCGCGTTCAAACAAACAAACAAACAAACTCTTCAGCTTTATATAATATAATAATAATAATATATAATATATAATATAATATTAGTTAAGATAATCTTACCAAGTTTCGTTAAAATCCGTCGAGTAGTTTTTGTTTCTATAACAAACATCTTATGGGCCGGCATGGCTGTGGCGACTGATTGGAATCGAAGGTTTCCCGCTCGTGGCCAGAGCGACTTGGGCTTCCTTTTTAGCTTTCCATCAGGCGAGAGGAAGCCACTATGGCCGTGCCAATATAAAAAAAAACATGAAGCCAGACAAAAATTATACTGATCACATTTTTGGCATCAGTATCGATCACAAATCACCCCCTGATAGTTATTTAGAAAATATATTTCACTAGCAGTGCTCGCGACTTCGCCCGCGTGGAATAGTTATTTTTCCCCCGTTTTTTTTTACATTTTCCATTATTTCTTCGCTCCTAATAGTTGCAGCGTGATGTTATATAGCCTATAGCCTTCCTCGATAAATGGTCTATTCAACACAAAAAGAATTTTTCAATTCGGACCAGTAGTTCCTGAGATTAGCGCGTTCAAACAAACAAACAAACAAACAAACAAACAAACTCTTCAGCTTTATAATATTAGTTAAGATGTACAGAATTAACCTCTCTTTAAATATTATAAGAACGAGTATAGTAGATTTACATTTTCAACTCTCCAACTTCGAATGCAAATTAAGGCTATCTGTGTCTTTTCCGGACAGTTAATTCATTGTTTTTGATAGCGGACAGCCATTATTTGTCATTGAATGATGTATGGGTGCATTAGCGAATGATTTAGTGTATGGACTTGTGTGATAATCGAAGGTCTGATGAAATTGTACGTATGTACAGACAATTCAACCTACGATGGTCTTTTTTTATTGGTAGTCAAATCAAATAGAAAATCTTTAAGTATAATAATAATAATAATAAGTTGGGAGTTGCTGAGCTTCGCAGTTGGGAGTTGCTGAGCTTCGCACCATGAAGAGCAACAACTCCCAGCAGTGCAGTCAGTCTCCGCAGGGCAGCTTGTGGCCAGCTGTTGGTGTGTGGCGACACCACGGACCCGAGACCTCCCGGGGGAACACACCATCTTTCCCCCACCTCTGGCTTGCCTTCGTTGGCCGTCCAGAGTGGAGCGCAGGAGCTATATGCTTGAAAGGGTGGAAGTGCTCAACCTACATAATAACGGGGAACGGCTGACCGGATTACCGAGATCCAGAAACCGGTGTACACCTCTCTACACCCTTAGCCAGCCACGCCAGTGTTGCCCCCTTGCCGCCCAGTCTGGTGGCTAATTTGGGGGGCCCACCTAGTGGCCGGCGAGTCACCACCTGCCTAAATTTTAATTTGTGAGATATTGAAATGGCAGGCGACCGTTATCTCACCCCATAGCCCAGATATCCTGCCCACAAGAACCTCATTCAATAGTCCCAGTTTTAGTTACCCATCTTAACGCAATAGTGCTGCACTCGCCGGGTATTACTATTGAGTGCGTCATCTTGGGGCACTCAGAAGTAATGCCCGGCCTGTGTATCCCATCTCACATACACATATTAAATTGTCTCAAGGGGCCTCTACGTGTTGGGCCTGTGCCCCCATGCAAGCCTTCCAAAGGACCGGGAGGGGTGACATCCTCCCGTGAAATCCAAAAGAGACTACATAATAATAAATAATCTTTATTAAACCTCCAAGTCAAATATTTTACAAGGTTTGGTGCAAGTTATATAACTTGTATTCGAACAGCACCCTCTTAGCTGTGGGACTTATTTGTGTCTTGAAAGTTAAAAGTTATTGAAAAAAGAAATTAATTTTTATAATATTAGTAGTTTAAATGAGATACTTATTGCGCATGTTACCAAAATTATATGTATTAGGTGTATGTGTGTGTGTGTGTGTGTGTGTGTGCGTGTGTGTGTGTGTGTGTGCGTGTGTGTGTGCGTGTGTGTGTGTGTGCGTGTGTGTGTGCGTGCGTGCGTGCGTACGTGTGTGTGCGTGTATCTATATGTGTGATTTGGGGAGTATTTTTATCAACTTTTAAGTTACTGAGGATAATATATTTTCAGTTTCTGTGTAAGTATAGTTACAAGCTTGAGACATTATCATCATCATCAGCCTATTGCAGTGCACTGCTGGACATAGGCCTCTCCCAATGTTTGACACTATGATCGATCCTAGGCTTCTCGCATCCAGCACTTACCAGCAGTCCAGCTGTTCGTCACTTAGAGCAAACATCTGGAGGGTATACCCATAATCGCCACGCTGGGCAGGCGGGTTGGCGATCGCAGGGCGTAGCTTCTAGCTCCGGTGACGCTGCTGCCCATCATCGGTCTGTGATATTTAGCTACGGCTTTTATCGTGATGGTTATACCGCCACCAGTCGGTTTGCCAGAGTCTCGTTTGTTGTTCGGCAGGATGCACAACGGGCAGGTGAGGATGGCTTGAAGCGAATAGGTGGGTCACTACCTTGCATCCCGGCTTGAGACAAGCACTTATAAATCGTCAATACGAAATACACTAAATTAAAAGGAATTAAACTAACACCAATGCAATCGAGAAGAACCGGCAAGAAACTCGATAAGTACACTTAGTGTACTCTTTTCAATGCCAATTTTTTTTTTATTACTGTGGGTGGCAGACGAGCAAGCGGCCCATCTGATGTTAAACGGTTAGCGCCGCTCATAGACTCTGCAATGCCAGCGGCACAGCTGCCGCTGCCTACCGTGAGCAAAGAGTTCTCTTTAGACCACGTTTGAAGAAGGACAAGTCGTAGCGATTGGGAAACATGAAAATTTTCCTTACAATATTTGTCATATTATTGCGTCATTCGTATTTCGTTAAAATTATATAAACAAAGTAAAACTGTAGTCTAAGACATGAAGACAAGCAAGCGGTCCATCATCATCAGTCTATCGCACGCAGTCCACTGCTGGACATAGGCTTCGTCACTTTGGACAAACATCTGGAGTCTTTACCCTGGGCACAATCGCCGCGCTGGGCATGCGGGTTGGCGATCGCAGGGCGTAGCTTCTCAGTTCAGTGACGATGCTGCCTGTCATCGGCAGGACGTACCACGAGCAGGTGAGGGTGGCTTGGAGCGTAAAGATGATAGGTCGCTCCCTTACATCTCTTTAATATTTATAAAAATAACTCCGTTTAATTACCCTCAAAAGAAACCTTTAAACGAAAACTTATTTGGTTTAAACTGATTGATGTCGAGGAATTACAATTATGCCAGCTTTCCTTTGATTTATTCACAACAAAAGACCGCACAAAACAGCTAAGTAGGATAATTTAAGCGCTTAATTAACTTGCGTACAGGTCGGAGTTCGACAACCCCAAATAAAAATTAATCTTTACACACAATGCGAGAATAAGATTATCTTTAAAAAGTTTAATCTTAAAAGTTCTTTTTTGCCCGACGCGCCATTTTGTACATCCTAAATGTCATTAGCGGTTTAAATGGGTTTCGCGCCATAACGAACGTCAGAGCCCCGCCACAATGGCGGATCATAAATCAACTGTCAGTTTGACAGTTGCTGAAAAGAGGTTCGTCAATGCATCGATGCAAAACTTTTTTAAGAGCGTCTTAGAGATGGTTTTGATTAATTGCGAGCGAAGAGGTTGCGTGTGTGTGTGTTTTGTGTCGGGATCTCTTGATTTTGTAGTGTCAGGGTCGATGGGGGATTTGCCAACATCTTTTGTAGGTAGACGGAGAATAAGAAAGCGGAACGCCTCTTTAGAACACAATAACACATCGATTAATAAAAAGAATTGGTGTTATGACAAATATACATAATGTAGGGTTTCTTTGACAGTTTGTTTGACATTATGCTTTATTTTCTATGACAGATGCCCTAAACACCTAGACTCAAGTCTAAGTTCTTTGGAGAGGAATGGATACGGAAAGCATTCACTGAAATAATTCAGTTAAATAAATTTGGTGTTCTCTTATATCATCATCATCATCAGCCCACAACAGTCCACTGCTGGACATAGGCCTCTCCCAATGTTCGCCACTTTGATCGGTCCTGGGCTTCTCGCATCCAGCACTTGCCAGCCGTCCTGAGTAAAACGTCACTTCACCTGGCTTGAGGGCAATTCGGGGATTCTCTTATAGTGAAGTGACAAAGGGATGTAAGGGAGCGACCTATCACCTTTTCGCTCCAAGCCATCCTCACCTGCCCGTGGTGCATCCTGCCGAACAACAAACGAGGCTCTGGCAAAACGACTGGTGGCGGTAAAACCATTACGATAGAATGCGTAGCTAAATACCACAGGCCGATGACGGGCAGCAGCGTCACCGGAGCAAGAAGCTACGCCCTGCGATCGCCAACCCGCCTACCCAGCGTGGCCATTATGAAGTTTGCCCTCGGTGGCGAACAACTGGAGAGGCCTGTGTCCAGCAGTGGACTGCAATAGGCTGATGATGATGAAGTGACAAAGTTAAGTATTTTAAATTAAATAAATTATTCTCGAGCGAGCAACCAGCGTGGCAATTATGGCTTTACCTTAAATCGCCACTTGGTGCAGGAAGAAACACGACCCGGAGGTCATTTAACTGCGGTATTCTATAGGGTGGAGGGCCTTCCCCGGACGGGCGGCTCAAATCCCTTCCCGAACCGGTGGTAGCTTCGACGATTTGTAAGTGTTTTTTTTTAAAACTTATACAAACAAAGATTATTTTGACTTTGACTTACCAACGTCTTAAAAATACCTCAAATAAAAAAACAACGCAATTTCAAACCCCACAACCCGCTTCAAGTAATTCCTCGCCCATAAAATCCCCATAAGGTTAGTGGTTCATAAAACAGCCAAAATTCCCGTAGATAGCGGAGGTCCATTTCACGTTGTTGGAACTTAATAAAAAAACCCGTTATCTCCAGATTAAGATGTATGATACGAGTTGTGCGGCATAGAGCGACAGAAGGCACTGATCATAAACAAAGTCGGCTTACGGCGACTTTTAACCGACAGATAATGTTATTTTTTACAAACACACAAAAACACACACACACACAAAAACACACACACATAAATATTATAATTGTCTTAGCATTGTAAAATAAATAAATAAATTACATATATTGTTAAAAAAATAATAAATAATATATTTTTGGAAGTGTCGAGGAATCACTGACACTGAAAATACAGTTTATAACTAGTTTCGGTGTCAGGGTCCACCTTTTGTTGCAACCTTAATGTAAACCTGCCATTGATGAAATTGTAATGACTAATTTGTATCACATTTTGGGTTATGATTAAATGAATTATTATTATTAAATTATTATTATTATTTTGTTGCTTTATCTGTGTCTTTTTAGGGTTCCGTAGCCAAAATGGCAAAAACGGGACCCTTATAGATTCGTCATGTCTGTCTGTCCGTCCGTATGTCACAGCCAGTTTATTCCGAAACTTTAAGAGCTACATTATTGAAATTTGGTACGTAGATGTATTCTGTTAACCGCATTATGATTTTAAAGTAAAATCAGAAAAATCTCAAAAACTTTTGGGGTTCCCCATACATAGAACTGAAACTCAAAAAATTTTTTTCTTCTAACCTATACGTGTGGGGTATCTATGAATAGGTATTTGAAAATGATGTTGAGGTTACTAACAACATTTTTTTCTAAACTGAATAGTTTGCGCGAGAGACTCTTCCAAAGTGGTAAAATGTGTGTCCCCCCCCCCCCCCCGTAACTTCTAAAATATGGGCATGATAAAACTGAAAAAAATATATGATGTGTATTACTATAAAAACTACTAACGAAATTTAGTTTGAATGAAATCTAGACAGTAGTTTTTTTTAAACGTCATAAATCAAATTACCTAATTTTTTCATTCAATCAGTGGTACGGAACCCTACGTGCGCGAGTCCGAGTCGCACTTGGCCGGTTTTTAATACTTATTTAACTTATTTTTTTCTAAAAAAATGTTGCTTAAATTCACATACTTAGGTATATTCATATTCATTTATTCACCTTAATTTGCAACAAAATAGGTACAACAATAAATTGTGTAGTTTTAAAGGTGGTATTAGTCTGCTACAAATTAACATTTTCAAGGCATTGTGAACACATCGAATATTTTAAAACTATTACATTTATCAAAAGAAGAAATTAAAATGCTATATAAATTAAAATAATATATTACACACCTCAACCATATTTTACCAAATCATAGGCATGATGACTAATTTTTGTTTTGGATTAATATTAATGCATCACCCAATAATAGAAACATTGGTGAAAGAATTACTTCGCTTATATGAAAAGTCCCCGAGCTATCACAATTTCAAAATCACAATAAATATGAACTCGCCCAAAAACGCTTCATGCAAACTGATATATTGCGTAGTGTTTAGTATGCC
>CM062104.1:2156568-2195515 GCA_031163375.1 Conogethes punctiferalis
TTGTTATGGTCAAGATAGCATTCTTTGTTACTGGTTGTAGGTACATCTCAAATGTCTAGAATGTAAGGGGGCGACCTATCCTTTTCGCTCCAAGCCATCCTCACCTGCCCGTGGTGCATCCGGCCGAACAACAAACGTGGCTCTGGCAAACCGACTGGTGACGGTATAATCACGATTGAAGGCGTAGCTAAATAATAAAGACCGGTGACGGGCAGCAGCGTCACCGGAGCAAGAAGCTACGGCCTGCGATCGCCAACCCGCCTGCCTAGCGTGGCGATTATGGGTATATCTTCCAGAAGTTTGCCCTAGGTGGCGAACAAATGGAGAGGCCTATGTTTAGGAGTGGATTGCAATAGGCTGATGATGACCATCTTGCTGAATAACAACTCTTTGTTTTGCTTTTGCAGCCTGGTGGCGGTATAACCTTTACGATTGAAGGCATAGTTAAATGGCTCGGTGGCTCAATTGGTAGTGACCTCTGCCTTCTGAGCCAAGGGTCGCGGGTTCTATCTCCGCACATTACAAACATTTGTGTGCATGAATATGTCTGTTTGTATTGGTCTGGGTGTTTTCTATGTATAATATGTATTTATTTACAAAAAAAATGTATCTAAGTCAGTTTATCAGTTGTCTAGTACCCATAGTACAAGCTTCGGCTTAGTTTGGGGCTAGATGGCGCTGTGTGGCCCAGCGTGGCATGTCTTGGGTTGTTTATTTATTTTATTTATAAATACCACAAGCCGATGACGGGCAGCAGCGTCACCGGAGCGTTACAGGTTTTAATCTCCATTCCCTTTTCTTTGAAGTCGGCTAAAATGGCATGTACGTGACAATTTCACAATGAATCAACTGTTTGGGTGATTGTTTTAAATACTCAGAATTATTCACTGGGGTTTTAAAACCGCGTGAACATGATTGTAATATGCAAATAGACCGCAAAAAACATACAATGAATATGTAAGTACTAGAGATGAATGTATGACTCAATTGAGAGGTATAGCAAATCTTCGCACGAATATGGATGTTTTGGGTGTCAAAATAACTACATTATATTTAGTCCGTATTTTAGATCATAAAAATGTATTGGACACGTATTTTTCCTTTTTTCATTCCAATAAAAATAGCAAAGAAACAAGGCATCAAAAGTTAGGAGTCTTTGACATCACTCGCTCCCGTAAAAATGCCTCACCGAGTGACGTCACGCGTAATTTGTAATTTTTAGTCTAATTTACAATTAAAAAAATACGTGTCTTTTATTTTTTGAATAAGCTAATAGACGGACTAATTACAATTTTAAGCCATAATAGCCTATTGAGCCGCCGGCCGGGGAAGGACCTCCACCCTATAGAATACCGCAGCCAAATGACCTCTGGATCGTGTTTCTTCGGAGCTCGTGGGGGGTTAGGGATGGGCCGGCATGGCGGTGGCAACTGACGAGTAACTGACCAGTTACTTGCCCGTTGTCTTGCTTCACTTTAGCTTTCCATCAGGCGTAGGGAAGCCATTATGTCGAGCTACTATAACAAAAGGTGTGGTGATTCAACAATTTACCCGCCTTTATATGCTCAATGACCTTAATTTTTATGACTTCAAGGAATCGCAATTGACCGTCAATCTTGAGTTAATCTTCATACAAAGTCGCATACAAAACCTTAAGTGTTAAATATAACTCATACCCTTTCTTACAAAGGCCATACATACCTAAATCATACATCGGCCGATAAGCGAACAATGCATGAGTCGTTCTGCGAAGACACGTATGCATACAGACAGACGTTGAGTCGAGATGTGTCATAAGGGAACGGCTGATCTGTTGAAGTTTCGTGTTAAGGTGTTTGCGTTAGCTATGGACAAAAATCCAATACATGTAAAGCGCAATCAACCCGTACTGCGGTATGGGACGTAGAATACTAATATATCTTGTTTTTTATGCAAGACGCGGCAGACGAGCAAAGTCAAAGTCAAAGTCAAAGTCAAAATACCTTTATTCACATAGACTTAAAATAAGCACTTATGAATCGTCAAGTAAAAAATAATGTAGAAATACAAAAAGTAAAGTAAGAATGTGAATAAAAGCAATTTAAAAGAAGCTACCGCCGTGTTCGGAAAGTAGATTTCTACCGAGAAGAAACGGCAAGAAACTCGGTAAGTAGTTACTCTTTTTAAATCGCCAATTGTTACATGTTTAGGTATTACAACATTTTTTAATATTTTAAAGTTAAACAATGCAAAATAAAAGTTGAGTCTATACAATGCAATGTGATGCCTGATGGTAAGCAGTCGACACCGCCCATGGACACCCGCAGCTCAAGTCGAGTTCTGGGGTCGCTGCCGGCCTTTTAAAAAGGAGTACGCTCGTTTCTTGAAGGCTCCCATGTCGTAGCTTTCGACAATAACTATTCTAGTTCACTTAAGATGTCTGGATTGTCTGAGGTTTTTTTATGTGGGAATAGTGCCAGGAGTACATAAGCACATGGCAGCACATGGTAAGTTAAAATCGGCTACTCTGATCACCTACGATCAACTGCTGACGTTATTTAGATGGAAAAAGTACCAGGAGTACATAATCGCGCGGGAAGTTGACGCGCGCGGTAGGGCGCCAACGCACTGTCCTTAACGATAGTGTATACTGTCGTGTGCCTTAGTCGGACCAGCCAGTATCCTGTCAAATATTAGCTGTTTGTTTTAAATAATGCCACGGCCAGCCTTGCGGCTTTAATGTTGCCGCTTTGTGGGAAAATCGCCATTTGGTCATCTCGTAACATACTTACATCGCTCCTAGGAGGGCTTATTCCACCTATCCCCGTTGACAATCCCCGATAACGGGAATTAGTGAACCTTTTGTTCATATAACGCAAATTTCGAGCTATAACGGGGATTTACAAGAAAAAGTTCATTAGTCCCCATAACATTAAAATAAAATGGGGAATATAATGGGGAACTTTCCATAATCGCCACTCTGGGCATGCAGGTTCCGTATCGCAGGGCGTAGCTCCTCGCTCCAGTGACGCTGCTGCCCGTCATCATCATCATCATCAGCCTATTGCAGTCCACTGCTGGACATAGGCCTCTCCAGTTGTTCGCCACCTAGGGCAAACTTCTGGAGGATATACCCATAATCGCCACGCTGGGCAGGCGGGTTGGCGATCGCAGGGCGTAGCTTCTTGCTCCGGTGACGCTGCTGCCCGTCATCGGCCTTTGGTATTTAGCTACGCCTTTTATCGTGATGGTTTTACCGCCACCAGTCGGTTTGCCAGAGCCTCGTTTGTTGTTCGTCAGGATGCACCACGGGCAGGTGAGGATGGCTTGGAGCGAAAAGATGATTGGCCGCTCCCTTACCTTTTAGATATGAAAGTAATTTAATATTTTGAAATATCAAAGTATTTGATGCTTTAAAAAGTTTGTATACTTATTACCTTTCTAACGATTTCGTAGCACTCTTTAATGGTTCCTGCCTCTTGTCGCCAGCTTTGATTTATTACAAGCGACAGATCTGCCGATAGCCAACGAATGTAGGCCATTCGATATCGGATAGTTATTTTCAGATATTCTCAGAAGGCTGTAGGCTGATCGATGTAGTAATTAGAACATTTTTATATTTGTGGAGAGTGTTTGTCGTTTTGATATGTTTTTTTTTATAGTAGCTCGACAAAAGAAGCCCAAGTCGCTGTGACAACTGGCAACTGGTCAGTTACCTGTAACCCAAACCCCATACGAGCTCCGGAAACCCTACTCACCGGCAGAAACATGACTCAGAGGTCATTTGGCTGCGGTATTCTATAGGTTGGAGGTCCTTCCCCGGACGGGCGGCTAAATTCGAGCGAAGATTCGCTATGCCCTACCTCTCTTAAATGTGATCTCTAATGTGAAGATTAATTCAGTGGTAATGAACGCTACTTCTGAAACAGTGGTCAGAATTAGAATCAAAAATGTATTTAGGTGCTTACTTAGGTCATCATCATCAGCCTATTACAGTCCACTGCTGGACATAGGCCTCTCCAGTTGTTCGCCGCCTAGGGCAAACTTCTAGAGGATATACCCATAATCGCCACGCTGGGCAGGCGGGTTGGCGATCGCAGGGCGTTTAAACAAAAATAATAAAAGAAAACAGTAAATACATTTTCAGTTCATCCTAATCAACTTCAATAGTGGAGAGCCTTAAAGAAAATTCACTTTTTAAAAAAAGAAGGGATAACGTGATATAAGGCTCAATGCTTTACTTCCTTCGCCGGCCAGTGAAAGGGCACAAGAAAAAGAATCAATTTTTAAAATTAGAACTTCGTGAAGACTTCTGGAGGAGCGTTTAGTACGATGTTCGAACTATTTGTATTTAACTTATTTTAATAGGATTGAAGGCATTATTTTTGTAGAATATTCTGTTCAAACGTCTTAATGTTAAATATCTGTAGGTATACTTCGGCAACTACTGGTACTATAGTTATGGGTGATAGTAGGTACTTTCATAATCAATATTATGACCCTGCCTTCTGATGACCCTAAGAATTTTGGATACTTAGGAAAAGCTTGTATTTGATAAAAAATTGTGTTGGTTCTGTGTTTTAGACTTGTAGTGTTATTTAGGTATCTTTGTGGTAGGTACCTCAGATAATCATCATCAGATAATTATGTACCTATTTGTTTGTAGCACACTACCTTCTTACTGTTTCTGCTTATCCCAATGGTTGACTGGTAGAGAATGCCTACGCGGCATTAAGTCCGCCTTTTGTACAAATTGTTATGTGCAATAAAGATTAAATAAATAAATAATTTGAAAACATAATGATAAATGTTCTTCCTACATCATATGAAATTTTGTGGTAGGTATGTGTTTAACTTTTAAATATGTGCTAAATACAATACAACGATATTATGCGAGTTACCATTAAGTTATTGAATAAAAAAGAAGTTAGAAACTGTGCCATTAACCCATAATAATAGGCACTTATGTAACGTAAGAAAATAGTCAAATATCTCTTTAGCATTATCTTATCAAGCTTTATAATTTAGTAAATAGACCTGAAACAGTAAACGACTATTCACGCTTCGCTAGCCTACAAACAAAAGCTACTTATCTCTTCATAGCCATATATTTCCATTCCAGTAACTCGACCGGTCCAAACGCGGCACTATCGTCGGATTCTCGCCGGCCAACGGCCCGTGACGATCGGGCCCGTCATTTTTTCGAAATTCGAAATAGGAACGCGGATCGAACGTCACGATGTCAAAGTTTCACACGGGTCAGACGTCACGGGGTCATTGTCCGACCGTGACTGCTGAGGTCGCGGCATTCGGATTTTGAATTTGGAACGCTACTCTTTTCTTTTATTTTTACAGTTCTATACAAACTACTTTGTTTTGTTTTGATTAGGAGTTAAAATGGTGGCGCGGAATGCATTTTTAACGGGTAAAACTTAAAATGGATGTGGTTTTTTCACGCTTGTTGTTTTTTTTATCATGCGAACAGAACTAGGTCAAACTGGGTTTGTACCCAGATTTACTTATATAACACAAGATTCATCTAGATTAAACATTTCATCATTTAATCTACACTAATCGACACAATTATTTTAAAAAGGGAAGATTTGGATTTTTGTGTGTTTGTTTTGAATAAATTCAAAAACAACTGAGCAGATTTCAATAATTCTTTCACCATTGAAAAGCATTTTTTTGGCAAATAAATGATACAATCTATTTTATGTATGTATTTCTAACATCATAATCGAACAGATGTATCAAATTTGCGTCGGAGTAAAAATTTAAAACAAAACAAACAAATTGATTTTCCATCGAACCCGCGACCCTCTAAAAGCACCCCAAACAGCGATCACTAATCGATGTCACGGCTTGTAATTCGATACTGTAATAAAATTTTAGGGTAAACGAACCAATACACGTCCACTGGTGACATGGGAATAGAAAATCGCTAAAAGGGTATGACTATGCTTTGAAAATAATCCTATCATAGCTAATTCTGACTGGCTTGGCGGCTCAATTGGTATTTTCCCCTGCCTTCTGAACCAAGGGTCGTGGGTTCGATTCCCACCCGGGAAAAACATTTGTGTTTGTCCCGTGTCTGGGTGTTTATATTTGTATGTAAGTATTTTAATATGGCAACACTGGCGCTTACAGCGACTCTACCAGTAGTCAATGAAATAATTCCACGATAATTATGATCGATTGAGACTGACCGTTCATGAAATAGCAGTCTAGCTGGCCCTAACGTCGAACGATTTCTTATCATTGATCTGGCCTGGAACATGATTAAGGGATGAGGGATGTAAGGGAGCGACCTATCACCTTTTCGCTCCAAGCCATCCTCACCTGCCCGTGGTGCATGCTGCCGAACAACAAACGAGGCTCTGGCAAACCGAATGGTGGCGGTAAAACCATCACGATAGAAGGCGTAGCAAAATACCACATACAGATGACGGGCAGCAGCGTCACCGGAGCAAGAAGCTACGCCCTGCGATCGCCAACCCGCCTGCCCAGCGTGGCGATTATGGGTATATCCTCCAGAAGTTTGCCCTAGGTGGCGACAACTGGAGAGGCCTATGTCCAGCAGTGGACTGCAATAGGCTAATGATAATGATGATGAATGATGGGCACATGATGATATGGCCAATAGACAGTGAACATTTCATGAAATGGGCAAATTCTACGATGTGGCCACGACATATATATATACCCCCATTTGCGTAAGGTGTCATGAGGATGTATAGTTCATTCGCATTAAGAAAATAGTGACTCATCACCGACTGCCGGCCGCCTAGCCAATTAAAACACTAGAAATTATAATTCTAGCGTTTTAATTGGCTAGGCGGCCGGCAGTCGGTGATGAATCACTATTTTCTTAACGCGAATGAACTATAGTTATTGTAATAACTTTTAAGCTTTCGCGTTGCATAATATAATAATATATAACTAGCGGGATTTAACGCGCATACCTTTTTTAAAAACCCGACGTTTCGGCCGTGTTACAACGACCGTGGTCACGGGAAGTACTGGTGCAGCGATGTTACTCCGTCTGCGCGGCAGAATATTTTTCTACCCGCACATTTTTGTTTCTCCAACCACCATCACAAATCACACTAACAGTGTCCACATTTTGACGAGAATTAACCGACTTCGCACTAAAAAGGGGGAGTGTTTTTGCAATCACTGGATTCCATGTTCTAGACAACTTTAAACCATCCTCACGATTGAAATTATTTGGGTGTTTCTTTATTTCAACCGCCTCACGTACAAGTCTCAAATGGTGATGACGTTCGGATGACAGTATTTGTGTCCGGTAAAACTCAATCCAGTGATTGGTACCCGATTCCAGCAGATGTTCTGCTATGGCTGATTTGGTGGTTTGACGGTTTTTAACAGCTGCAATATGTTCTTTGACCCTTTCAGCAATGGTCCGCTTCGTTTGGCCTATGTAGGAACTACCACAGCTGCAATCCACCTTATAAACACCTGGAGTATCTAATGGCAAGACATCCTTATTCTGCCGCGCAGACGGAGTAACATCGCTGCACCAGTACTCCCCGTGACCACGGTCGTTGTAACACGGCCGAAACGTCGGGTTTTTAAAAAAGGTATGCGCGTTAAATCCCGCTAGTTATATATTATTATATAGTTATTGTATCTAGATAGATATGAGTAGGTAGATCCATCTTCAAAGCGTCTTATCCAACCCACCTCAGTCGTTTATAAATTCGGAATGTCCGCAGCCGTGTAAACCTTCGCCAGCCGAATCAAACCAATAAAACAGCCATGACCGTCCGTTCGTACTGTATTATTAAGTATGGGCAGAGTCCATATTTCGTCGTGATATGGCACAGTGGTATGGAGTTGCCAGTGAGGGAAATACAAAAATTGTGTACCAATTAGAGGATCGTTTATAAAACTTTAATTATGTTAATGTTGTCTGGTTGTAGGGATGTTTTCAGGGTCACAACAATTATGGTAGGGGAGCCCAAGGGGGGATTTCGGGAGTTACTAAAGCGCGGCAGATTAACATATAGGGAGATACCTTGTACCCGATTAAATACTTCCAACAAACATGAGTCCCGTAAATGCGGCCGCCCGTCAAGGATAAAGGATCAGATTAGTAAAAAAAAGTTGATCATCAGAAATTCTTGAGCGCGTCAGATTAAGGTAGGGTGAGTTAGTTACATGCTAAAAAGTATATATTCCACTAATCTGACAATTTCCGATTGTCGTTAAGAAGTAGGTGGGTTACAAACTTGTAAAAAAAAAACGTCATCTCGACTTTCTCGAGCGTGGCTAAATTTTTTTTTATTTTGAAGGAAATAATTCAACGTTCACAAAAAATATATAATCTGACGATTTCCATAAGCCGAAGTAAGGAAAACTAATTAATAAAGTTTAATGCGTGCAGCTACGTAATCCCTGTATTCCCCACTCCGCGTTTCTATTCCTCTCTCACTTTTTCTCTATCTATGACTCTCTCACTCCGTCCCCACTCTGGTTTCTGTTGCCATGACGCCATGACGCCAAAGATTTGAAAAAATAATAAAAAAAAATTTTCAATTGTCAGATTAGGCGAATCCCTCTAGATAATCGTCAGATTATGAGACAGGACGTCTAGGGTATATAGATGAACCATATATATCTTAATCTGACGCGCTCGAGTATTTCAAAATGGCGATTTTTTTTTACACAGTTTAAAAATGGCCGCGAGTTTGGGTCACATCCAAATCGTCAGATTATTATATAAGCGCTTTTTTTTAGGTTCACTTAACACCCCCTTAGAAAATCTGACGCGCTCGATTAAGTTTTTTTTTTTATCGATTTCAACCCTTACGTATGACTACCCCCACCATGGAAACAATCAGATTAACATACGTACATCTTCCAAAATACGTAAAACATTTATGCTATCAATATCTGACGCGCTCCAGTATGTCCATGCATCGGTTTTTTTTTACATTTTTGAAAATTTATAGCCGCTCCCCCCACCAATGAAAGTGTATATATTATATAACATTTTTTTCTTCTAATTATCTAAGCTTCGCAATCGAATAGGTCTCTATAGTGCTCGAGTAAATCCCGATTTAGCATCCCGGGCTCCCCTACTATTACGTACATTATATGAAATCCGTATTTTAGATTATCAAAATATATTCAATTCAATTCAAATTTTTCCCTTACAATTTAGGTAAGCTTAAAGATAAATACAACTACGTACATACATATATTGGACACGACATAAATACTTTTCATTTAAACAAAAATATAACAAATAATAAGGCATCAAAATTTAGGACTGGGGGTCTTTGACGTCACTCAGTGGCGAAAAAACTCTCACTCTTTGACGTCACGCGTAATTTTAACGGGCTATATCTTTGTCATCTTTGGTCTAATTTACAAATCAAAAAATACGTCTCTTTTATTTTTGAACAATTTAACCACTCTGCTTGCGACTCGCCGCTTCATCATCATCAGCCTATGCAGTCCACTGCTGGACATAGGCCTCTCTGTTGTTCGCCACTTTGGATAAACATCTGAAGGCTTTACCCATAATCGCCACGGGTGGGGCTCCAAGGACGTAGCTCCTCGCTCCGGTGACGCTGCTGCCCGTCACCGGCCTGTGGTATTTTGCCTTTTATCATGATGGTTATATCGCCGCTAGTCGGTTTCCAGCGCCTCCTTTGTCTGTTTGTATTGGTTTGGGTGTTAACTATGTGGGGCGTAACGGTGTGGTGGGTGCAGCCACACCGTTGCACGAGGTCCGCCCGGGGGGGCAATCTATTGCTCCCCGGATCCGGGGGTAGGGGTATTTGTCCTCACCGGACCAGGAGTGCCGGCCGCTTATCATCTGCGGCTGGCCAGGGCAGGCAGGGAGGTGTCCCTGCAACTTGCTGCCCACTGGCGACACAGGGAGTTTAGTGGGTATGCCCTCCCAATTTGGGAGATGTGAGTCCCACACACCATGCCGCCTCCCCCCGGAGGCGGCATGAAGGTGCCTAATGTATTCCCCTCTAGAAAAAAAAGGGTATCAACTATTCGTATAATTTATTTGTAAAAAAAATATCAATGTAAGTAAGTTTATCAGAGGTGTCTAGTACCCATAGTACAAGCATCGGCTTAGTTCGGGGCTACATAACGGTGTGTGGTCCCGCGCCTTGATTATTTATTTATAAATCCAGTTTTTTTTTATTTTCGCTACTAGCTTTATACCTATGGAAATATTTAGTGGAGCATTGCTTAAGGTACTGCGCGATAGTCGGCAGTCCTAAGTCGCTACTAGCTGTCAAGTTGACCCTTCTAAATCTTTGGTTCGCTGGTTCACTAAATCAGGATGTCATAATATCTATAGGTTTTGCCGACTCACTGCCCTTCGCCGCACTGCGCCCAAAGGCCTGTACGGAGTCGATTAATGTTTCTTTATATCATTTCATTAAAACAAAGGCTACTATCCCGGGGCGCTACACATTTCGATTGGCCATAGACCTCAGAGGCTATTAGAAGTGTCCGTTGTTGGAGCGTCATCGGAGCGAGAAGCTACGCCCTGCGATCGCCAACCCGCCTGCCCAGCGTGGCGATTATCGGTATATTCTCCAGATGTTTGCCCTAAGTGGCGAACAACTGGAGAGGCCTATGTCCAGCATCGAACTGCGATAGGCTATAAGTATTTAAGTAAGTTTGTCAGTTGTCCGATAAACGAAAACTAAAAACTTGTTTGTAAATAAATACGTATTTTACATAGCAAGAATCGAACCTGGAACACATCAAACACACACGTCGTAACACGCCGTCTTATCATTAAACTAGCTGTGCCCGCGATTTCGTCCGCGCGGCATAGAGTTTCATCCCCTATTTTATCCCTTTGGGGGTAGAGTTAATCAAAATCCTTCTTAGCGTTTGCCTACGTCATAACATCTACCTGCATGCCAAATTTCAGCCCGATCCATCCAGTGGTTTGGGCTGTGCGTTGATAGATCACTATGTCAGTCAGTCACCTTTGAGTTTTATCTAAATATAAATAAATAAATATCAGAAAACATCAAATACATTACATTGCTCCGATCCTTTTTTTTTTTTTTTTTTTTTTTTTTTTTGTTTCACCAGGGAGAAATGCAGTTTACGCATACCCGCTGCCCAGGGAAGCAGACGGGTTATGTGGGACTCGCTCCGCGTCGGCAGAGAATACCCACTAAAAAACCCTGGTTTGCACCGTCAAATGCGCCTTGGGCGACAGCAACGCGGGTCCTCAACTATAACGCCGCGAAGCTGTCAGCGCTGGTCTGCTGTGCAGACACGGGCTGGCCCCCCCACTTGGGGCAGCCTAGAGATCAGGCCCGAAAGGGCCGTCTCTCTCCTCCAAGGACGGAGTTCGTGCAATACGTGGCCAGCATCCCTGTGCCGACCTCGCGGAACTCCGTCGGGCGTGCAGCCGCCGCCGCACGGTGGTTTTTTATTGTGGTTTTCTCCACTTGAGCTCGCGCCCCCTGGTCCCGACCGAAGTCGGGATAACAGGCGGTTTTTTATTGTGGTTTAACTCCACTCGGGCCGGCCAATTAAGGCAAGCCCCCTGGTCCCTTCTGCAAGGGGAAACAGGTTGCCCGGCGAACAATCCAAAATGGACCTATCCGACGACTACGAGAACCGTAGTCGACGGACCCGCCGAGCCGCGGTGATACACCGCCATCCCACGCCCTTAGGCAACGTCTTTCACCAAAGAGATGCGCGGACGCATCCGTTCGGTTCGCGCAAATGCGCCCATCTTATAAGTCACGTCCGGGGAAGTTGGCCTTTGGCCCAAAGTCAAATCCGGTATTGTACTCCTCCAACGGGCATAAGCCCCATCAAAATGAGGTGGGATGAGCCAGTGACCTCTCATCCACCTCTGGCCATAAAGGCCCCAACTTGGTGTGCACAAGTGCACTGCCGTGGAAGGCGTCCACGAACACAAAATGGACGCCGACACTCTCGGCTCCAGAGCCACGCACTAGTGCGCGCTCCCTACTAGGGAATTAGCCGTCGGGTAGCATCAACTACTCTACTACCCGCCGTTGCCCGGGGTGCGCCAGGACCATCCGCTAACAATGTCCCGAAGGAGATTATTAACGGACAGCCACACGCGGAGGCTTCCCATATTGCACCCCATCCCATATTGCACCCCACATTGCTCCGATCCTAAAGTAAGTAGCTTAAGCACTTGTGTTATGGGTATCAGAACAACGAAGGTACCACAAATAAATACTTAAATACAAATATAAACACCCAGACACGGAATAAAAACAAGTGTTCATCACACGAATGTTTGTCCCGGGTGGGAATCGAACCCACGACTCTTAGTTCAGAAGGCAGGGGTTACTACCAACTGAGCCACCGAGCCAGTCAAAAAGTTATATATTTAGAAGATGAACCCTGTCTATATCATCATAGCTCTGCTGACCTGTAGGCTAGCTATTACTCCATACCGCCTATTGTATTGCCGAAAAAAACCATAAACGGAGTCGGAATAACAGAGTGTGTGAGTCACCTGTCTATGGTACCAGAGAGTGGTAGTTAACTAGTGAGCGAGTTACGGGTTTGAGTCCGGGTACGCACTTGAATAGTTCTGAGATTGGCTAAGGGGCAGCGCAGACGGCACACTTTTTGTGCGATAGAGTCTGCGTCTGAGACATTTAAAAAGAGCGTCTAGGTCTGCCGACAGAATGATCGAAGATGTGCGTCGTGTGCGTTGAGTCTGTGAAATATCCGCGACAGATTTTTGCGCGTCGTGTGCGTTACTGCATTTAATTGCAAAAAAGTGCATCACGGATAGCCTGTCGTCTGCGCTGCCCCTTATTCATACATGACTTGCAAACCCGGCGAACTTCGTTTCGCCACCAGATGGCTTCTTTTTTTCTGAATTTTCTTTGCTATAAACCTCACGGAGCCCGAGACCTTTCCAACGAATGCGTGGAAATCGGTTCGTGCGTTCTGGAGTTATAGCGTCAGGGCGGAAAAGCCGACTTATTTTTATATAGTAGATATCGTCGATCCCACAGTGCCTAAAGACAAAAGGTTTTGATCAGTGCGTTCCACCAGTTATTACATACGGAGCCGAAACGTGGACACTCACGGTACGGCTAGTCCACAAGTTAAAGGTCGCTCAGCGAGCTATGGAAAGGGCTATGCTCGGCGTTTCACTGCGGGATCGGATCCGAAATGAAGTGATTTGTCAGTGAGCCAAAGTCACCAACATAGCTCACCGGATTAGTAAGCTGAAGTGGCAGTGGGCTGGCCACATCAGCCGCAGAACCGTTAAGCGTTGGGGTAAACGAGTTCTGGAGTGGAGACCGCGTCTCGGCAAACGTAGTGTAGGACGCCCTCAGGCCAGGTGGAGTGACGGTTTGTGCAGGAGGGCTGGCAAGTGCTGGATGCGAAAAGCCCAGGATTGATCAAAGTGTGAACATTGGGAGAGGCCTATGTCCATCAGTCTAATAAAGACTGATGATGATGATGATGATGATATTGATAGAATAATTAAAGAGAATACTTCATGAGCAAATATTGTCATTGGGATGTCCAGCAGTGGTAGTTTTCAGGCTGATGATGATGATGAATCAATAAAATTAACCCATGAAGTGTCATGAGTCACGCTGGGCCATCATCATTAAAAATATTATCAGCGCAGTCCACTGCTGGACATAGCCTCTTCAGTTGTTCGCCACTTAGGGCTAACACCCAGAAGACTCCCCAAACGATAATTTATTTATGGCTTATTATTATTGAGGCGAATGAAAAATTAAGAGGGTTATAACCTATTGGCATCTACAAATATAATTGGGCAATGTTTAAATAATTTGGCTTCAATTATATTGGATAGCCAGCAATTGCAAAGTATTATAAAAAATTAAATAACGGCTGGGACTTCTTGGTAGTATTTTTTTATATATGGCGATTGAAATTATAGGTGGGGTACTAAAAATAATGACATGGCGACTAATATTAACAGTCGGATAGCAAATAATATTATTATGGCTACTGTAGACTTCCATCTAAAAAAACACTTTCTAGCTATAATTAACGAGCAGCTGTAATTTTAAATTGAATACTAAAATAAATATTAGGGAATCCTTTTTTATTTTTGGAAATCATAATATAATGAAAACGGCGGCAGGCGTTTATACCTGTAAACATATATTGGGCTTTGCCTTAAGGTTAAAATTAACAACGCCGCCTTTGAAGTTGCGAGGGGGGGGGGGGGGGACACTAATTTTACCACTTTGGAAGAGTCTCTCGCGCAAACTATTCAGTTTAGAAAAAAATTATGTTAGAAACCTCAATATCATTTTCAAATACCTATCCATAGATACCCCACACGTATAGGTTTGATGAAAAAAAAAATTGAGTTTCAGTTCTATGTATGGGGAACCCCAAAAATTTTGGATTTTTTTCTGATTTTATTTTAAAATCTTAATTACATCTACATACCAAATTTCAATAATGTAGCTCTTATAGTTTCGGAATAAGCTGGCTGTGACATACGGACAGACAGACAGACATGACGAATCTATAAGGGTTCCGTTTTTGCCATTTTGGTTACGGAACCCTAAAAATAAGTCAAGAAATGAAACTTACAATATTTAAATTGCATGCCATTTTTTACTTTATTTGCAGCTTACATGTCACACCACATATTATGTTAATTAGATCTCAATCTTATTAAATACTACCTAAAATCATTTTAATAGATACCTCTACTTTACAATTTATGAATGCCTATTTTGTACTTTTTAGTTGCTTCCGAGTTTCCGCTTAACCATAAATTCAATTGCCAAAAGAAAAACTCGATGCCAGTTTAAATTAAACTAAAGCTTAAAATTACTTTTTAATGCTGCCAGTTTTTACATAATAATGTACTCCACCGTTGCAGCCAACCTATTATATTTCCTATCCACTTTAATTATTTTATAAACCTTAAATCAGATTTATTAGTCGCAGCGTTAAATACATGCCTTTATTTATTTATTTAAACTTTATTGCACAAAATGGTTCAAAAGGCGAACTTAATGCTTGGAGCATTCTCTACCAGTTAGCCTTTGGGTCATGCAGAGATAATTGTCATTGGAGGAGACCTATGTCCAGCTGTGGACATCTGCAGGGTGTTTAGAATGACCAGGCTTCGGTTAGCGGGTTGGTCCTCTAAAATACTACAATAAAAAAAATCCAATTTTGCCAAAAAACCAGCGTCCCAACGAAACCTTCAGACTGACCTTTAAAAAGTCAACTCATAAAAATCCTTCCCCTTTTCTTAAAATAGACATTTATACGAAATTTATGTATAAAATTCATGCACTTTATGCCATACCGGGGTATAAATTAACAACGTACAAGAATTTCATCGACATGACTTGTCCGATGCGTAGCAAAAAGATGGCGGGTTAAAATGCATTCATTACTCGGTACAACACTTTGAAATGTGGGCATAAAGTATAAAGGAGAGGTGGTATGCGCGCCAGTTGGGATGGTGTGTTCCGTTACGGCGCTGCGTGGAACAGAACGCCTTTTTCGAAACGGTCGGCTTTTATCGGTCGGTAGGTTCGCCAATCGTAGGGTTTTTAGTGGATATAGGCTTTATAAGATAGACTAGCTGTGCCCGCGGTTTCGCCCGCGTTCATGTAGGTGTGTCACAGAAGTATTTCTTCATCCCTTTTTCGCATAAAAGGTAGACTATGTCTTTTCTTAGGGTCTAAAGATTGTCTGTGCCAAATTCCATTCAAGTCGGTTGAGAGATTTAAGCGGGAAAGCGTAACAGACGGACAGACAGAGTTACTTTCGCATTTATAAGTACATATTAGTAGGGACAAATATTCTTTATTGCACAAAATACAAACAATTGATTGACAGGCAGATGAAAGTTATTACAGATATGTCGTGGTACTTACAATTTAGGCGGTCTTATCGCTAGCAAGCGATCTCTTCCAGACAACCTTCAGGTAGAAGAAGTGTAATTTTCTGAAGAATTTTCTTTATGTTTTGTTAATTTTGACACAGCAAAACATTATACAATGTGTTGATAAAAAGGTGCAATACCTCAGATAACTCATCATAAGCCTATCGCAGTCCACTGCTGGACATAGGCCTCCCCAGTTGTTCGCCAATTTTGATACAGACCTGGACGCTTTACCCAGTCACTACGCTGGGCAGGCGGGTTGGCAATCGCAGGTCGTTGATTCTCGCTCCAGTGACGTTGCTGCCCGTCATCGGCCTATGGTATTTAGCTACGTCTTCCATCGTTATGATTACTCCGTCATCAGTTCTTGCCAGAGCCTCGTTTGCTATTTGGCAGGATGCAATACGGGCGGGCTGGCTTGGAGCGAAAAGATGATAGGGCGCTCTCTTACATCCCATCCATGAGACGGAGTGATCTATTCTAAGTCTGGAAACCCCCCGTAAATAAATAAAGCATTTACCTAATAAATATAAAAATCATCATCATTTCAAACGTTTGTCTTTTTTGTAAACTCACGACATTTAAGAAAACATTATTTAATTGCGCCAAATCAATGACTTATAAATAACGACTTTAGTTGACAATAAATCTCAAGCGAATTAATTTATCCAACGTTTTAATCCCAAATCCCTCTCATATTTAGTAACCCTACACACGACAGCACGATAATTTGATGCTATTAAAATGAAAATTCGCCAAAGTGTTCAAGTGCGAACCGTTTCACCATCGCACTATACTCGGCCGGGTATTACAACCACAATATTCCGTGGCCTCACGCGGTAGAAAAAAAAGAAAGCCCAGAACAGCGGGATACCGACTCAGGAGGACGTCTTACAACAATCTAAACATAATGACTTGTAATGGACGCTGATAGGGCATAATAAAAAATATTCCGTCGCCGAAAAAAACTACACGAAACAACCAATGTGAATCGGTCTAACCTTATTAGTGACATTAAACATAATCTGTGGGCTATTTTGGCGGGAAGGCTGACTTTTGTTTTTCTTTTCTCATGCCGTTCGCTTATATAAGGCAAAGAAAATCAAAGGTTACTAAGGAATAAAATAATATCTCTCTCTTCCCAGGTGAACTGACGACATCATAAAAGTCGCATGATTTGGCTGATGCGGGCAGCTTACAACCGGCCATTGTGGAAGTCTTTGGGGTAGGCCTGTCCTGTTGTGACAGGTTTTGATGGTGATGATGAAAACATAATCTGTATTTTTTATGAATTCCAACGCTTCGAATATTTCAGATAAATACTTCATTGAGTTACATTATTTGACGTTTTAGTAAGGACCCTTAATATTTTCTAGCAATAAATGTGGCCTAAGTTACTCAAGGTCAATATAGCTTTCCAATGGTGAAAGAATTTTCTAAACCGGCACAGACCTTTGTGATTTTTTTCTTAATGTAGATTGTGTTCGATTAACCGGTAAAGGAATGATTAAAATCATTTAAGAACTTAATCCTATTATAAAAGTGCACTAAAAAGTCAAACTTATTGAAATAACCATTTAGAAAACAGTTGGGAAAAAAGAAGAACGTTTTTAATTCAAAGTTTTCAAAATGGCGCCCATTTAGCGTAAACTCTTGCAGGTAAATTCGGACATTCGTAAGGATTACGAACGTATCAATTTTTGAATTTGGAACTTAACTTTTTTCCACCGCCCCGATTGAAATGTGTTCCGAATTATGCAGATGCGTTGTTTCGAGAAATGTGGCAAATTAATTTGTTTTTTTCACAAAGCGTTGTTGAAATTTTATAAAACGGTTTTTAGTGTAATCACTGGCTTCTGTTGCGAGATGTAAATTGGAATAAATGAATGCGTTTTTTTGCGTACGTTTTTTTTCCGATTCGATGAAATCGAATCAATTTCAATACCTAAGTGTTCGGATAATGAGTTTAAACGGAGAGACTTGAATATTTGGATCAATTCGAATGTCGTCTTTTTATAAAGGAGAGTTGGCGAAATCATTGGTTATTATTTGTAATATTTCAAGCTACGTATATACTACCGAAACGCCCCTGCTTTGCACGGGTGGAGCCAAATACTAAATATATGCTAAAACTTCCAAGGGTCCCCTATGTAGCTTCGAACGCCGTTGTTGCGAAGCTCACTGTTTCGATTTTTTTTGACTGCCTCATTGGTTCGAAAGCTTATGGACTCGAATGATGTAGTCGCGAAAGACGCTGCTTCGAAAAACATCTTCACTTATTTTATTTAACTAATTATTTTTTGGTATATTGTAATCGATGGAATACGTAGGATGTGTTTTTAATTACTAGACGAATTTTTTTATCTTAACTAATATTATAAAGCTTGTTCGGTGTAACGCAACCGAACACGTGACATCTAACTAGGGCGCAACCGATTGCGATCAATTACAATTTTACCAACTTAGTGCAAATCACGGATCGATCGCGACCGGGTGCGCTCACAACATTTAACAGTAGTTTTAGTTTAACATTGTGAACATTTAAATATAACATTAACATTACCACCGCCTTTCAATCCAAATACTAGCTAACCCGCGCCCCTTCAAAGCTGAAGAGTTTGTTTGTTTGTTTGTTTTTTTGAACGCGCTAATCTCAGGAACTACTGGTCCGAATTGAAAAATTCTTTTTGTGTTGAATAGACCATTTATCGAGGAAGGCTTTAGACTATATAACATCACGCTGCAGCTATTAGGAGCGAAGAAATAATGGAAAATATAAAAAAAAAACGGGGAAAAATAACTATTCCACGCGGACGAAGTCGCGAGCACAGCTAGTGACTTAAAAAGTAAAAAATCGATGTTTAGAAAAGATGTTTTTCGAATCAGCCTCTTTCGCGTTGTGGTGTGGAGTGGACAAGTTACTATAAAGGCCCATGCTTAGAAGGTCACAATAATTAATACTCTTATTATTATTCTATTTACTTCCTTTTTTACCGCGTACTACTTACCTACCTACTACATTTCTTTTTCTTACAAAAAGAGTTTCTATTACAATCATCATAGATGATAAAAAATAAAATGCAAATAATATAACGGCTCAGACATTGCCCTACCAGTGAATAAAACCCGCCCTTTGCTATCGCAAGCTAACACAAATTCCACAGCTCACTCAGAATCGACTATAAAAGACCCAAATACTTACTAACACTATCCATATTGTACAGGTTTAAAGACCTAATATTAATTTAAGCCATAATGCGTCTTAGTTCGGTTGAAATAGAGATTAAAATCGCTTGTCCATTTTGGTTCGAAGTTATTGAACCAAATATTAAAATCCGAAGCCAGATTACTACCTAATATGGCTTCCAAACCGCTTTCGGTTCGGCTAATTACTTTAATTTCTTATCGTCTTTGTCTATTGATAACTGATTACATTCGGTACATTAAACTCGAATGGAAATCGATCAATACAGCTGACTATAATATTATTGTTGGCAATCTAATGTTTTGGAATCGTGGCGAGATTATTTTCTCACCGGAGCACGACGCTACGCCCTGCGATCGCCAACCTGCCTGCCTAGCGGCGATTGTGGGTAAAGCGTCCAGATGTTTGCCCAAAGCGGCGAACAACTTGAGAGGTTAATGTCCAGCAGTGGACTTTATAATGATGCTGCTGATGAAGATAATACATTTCACCAAGAAAAATGCATTTAATCCGTGTTAAATTTAATTACCCAAATGAATGTGTGCCAAATGAAGATGTTTCCAGAAAAAAAATACCAAAAAAAAGTTCTTCCACAAAAAGGGCGGCAAACGCCCAACCCCGCGAAACATGATTCTCTGTTTCGTACAGATAAATAATGGCCGAATGGAGGAGCCGTCCGATTCGAAATTCGAATATTTGAAAAAATAATAAAATGGCCGCGTTCACATGACCGAGCTCTCTTTTAGTACAGTCACGATTTGACAGGCGGGATTTATACATCGACGATACAATTGTTACTTGCATAACCATCGCTGCTTTCCTTTAAACACTACCTAAGCGTCACCTAACAAAACACGTAATGGTTTTCTAAGCGAAAGATAAGGTCGATTTATTCAAACATTTTGGCGCGTCAATGGAGGTGCTCCTATAATGAAGGATGACCATAGATTCTTTTTAAGCCCAAGACATTTGGCTCTAAATGCTTAGCGGTTTTTGCTTACGCATTTTTTTTAACGTGAAATCGCCGTATTAAGTGAAAGTGGATACTTTTAAAAGCATTATTTGGTTTGGTTCAATTATTTCAAAGTAATTACTTCAGCTAACCAAGTATAATATTAAATTACCTCACAGAAGAAGCAAAAAATATTTTTTTGTATTGAGCGTTGATTATAGATTCATTGAGTTATGGTTCAATGAACTCTGTTATGACAAATTCGGTCCAGTGCAAAGTGGAATGTATAGGAAAAATTATGAGACAAAAAACCGACTTCCAAAAATAGGAGTGATGTAAGGCTGATGAAACTATCGTCTTTTCGTTGCAAGCCACCCTCGCCTGCCCTAGGTGCATCCTGCCGTATAACAAACGAGGCTCTGGTAACAGACTGGTGGCGGTATAACCATCACTATTGAAATCTTAACTAAATACCACAGACCGATGACGGACAGCAGCGTCACCGGAGCGAGGAGCTACGCCCAGCGATACCCAACCCGCTTGACCAAAGTGGCGAATAATTGGAGAGACCTATGTCCAGCAGTGGACTGCAATAGGCTGATAATGATGATGATAAAATCATTAGATTTCAAGGCGAGAGTGAATAGTTTTTTGTTGGGTAAGCGCGCTCCACCTTAGGCTAACTTCACTTAACATCAGCCGAGTCGGGGTCAAGCGCTACCCATTTACCCAATAAAAAAAAGACAAAAGAAATATTTCATTCAAACCTACTTTGAAAGGGATTGTCCCCATGAAAAAAATGCACTATTTCTACCGCTGCTTCGGGCATAAAAGGAATAAATGATGGTTTTACACTATAAGGTTTGTATTGTATAATAGATCTTGGGATGGGTAGGTAGCTGTTTGACTACCTGCGTAAAAGTAGTGTGATTTTGCGTGAAACGAGACGAAATTATTATGTTCTACTGATTTGGAACATCGTTTGAGTTCAATTCGTAGTTTAATGATATTGTGTGTACAATTTTGATCAAGACGCCACACTTATAATTTATGACATCTAAAAGGGGAAATATAAACAAAATGGAGTTTATAAAATGTTCTGATTTTTTTAAAAGTTCATTATAACATTACATTTAAAATATTGTTATTTTTACGCTTCCCTACAGATAGTGTTTGCCATAAACAAATAATGAATATCGATATACAATTATTTTATTGATGAAGACAAAAATAAGTACTAGTGAGTGACTTTTTGTATTGGTCCGAGTGTTTGTTATGTATAATAAGGTGTTTATTTCCAAAAAAGTATCTAAGTAAGTTTATCAGTTGTCTAGTTACCCATAGTGCAAGCTTCGGCCTAGTTTGGCGCTAGATGGCGATGTGTGGCCCAGCGTGGCATGTCTTGGGTTATTTAATTAAATCGAACCCAGTCTTTTCGGCCTAATGAGGTCGTTAAGCAAAATTTAGTCCTACTTGGTAAGACATTACTTCATCACCATCAGCCTATCGCAGTCCACTGCTGGATATAGGCCTCCCCAGTTGTTCAACACTTTGATCAAATATCTGGAGGCTATACCCATAATCGCCACGCTGGTCAGGCGGATTGGGTATCGCTGGACGTAGATCCTCGCTCCGGTGACGCTGCTGCCCGTCATCGGCCTGTGGTATTTAGCTACGCCTTCAATTGTGATGGTTATACCGCCACCAGTCGGTTGCCAGAGCCTCGTTTGTTATTCGGCAGGATGCACCACGGGCAGGTGAGCGAAAAGATGATAGATTACATCCTAATGAGGTCGTCATAGAAATTCAACACCTATTTAATAAGATATACTTGTATTCGTGGAATATCTAATCTAATAGTAATCTTGTCTGTCCGCCCGTACTAATCCTATTAACGGATAAGGCTATAGGGCGGGAAATAGCGTCCACGGTTTCATTAACTAATTATGTCATTTGTTTACCCCATAGGGTGGGATCGATCTGTTAAGTATAGGGGATGAACGAGGGAGATCCATTACCACATGGATAAAGATGGTAAAATATAGAAGTAGATAGAATGATGAGATATATTTTTTTTTCTATAGTGGCTCGACATAATAGCTTCCCTACGCGTGATGGAAAGCGAAAGAGAAGCCCAAGACGCTGTGACAACTGGCAAGTAACTGGTCAGGTACCTGTCAGTTGCCACCGCCATGCCGGCCCAACCCTAACCCCCCATGAGCTCCGGAAACCCTATGTACTCACCGGCAGAAACACGACCCAGAGGTCATTTGGCTGCGGTATTCCATAGGGTGGAGGACCATATGTAGAAGTAGTAGATATGCCCATTTCCAATCATCTAAAAAAAAAGTACCTACTTAAGTAAATCAGCTAAGAGTAAGTTAAACTAAGTTAATCAGTTGCCTTGTATGAGCATAGCCTTAGTTTAGGACTAGATGACACTATTATTTGTTCTATGTGGCCCAGGATGTCTGTCTTTTATTAAAAACTAGCTGCTGCCCGCGGCTTTGCCCGCGTGAATATTCGTATAAAACATAGACTATGTGTTATGTGTATATTACTGTAAAGTTTTACTAAAATCCGTTCCGTTTTTGGGGTTCCCCATACATGGAACTGAAACTCAATTTTTTTTTTCATCAAACCCATACGTGTGGGGTATCTATGGATAGGTATTTGAAAATGATGTAGATGTTTCTAACATCATTTTTTTCTCAGATGAATAGTTTGCGCGAGTCTCTCTCTTCCAAAGTGGTAAAATGTGTGTCCTCCACCCCGTAACTTGTAAAATATGGGCACTATAAAACTGAAAAAATATATGATGTGTATTACTATGTAAACTACTAACGAAATTTGGTTTGAATGAAATCTAGTCAGTAGTTTTTTTTTAAACATCATAAATCAAATTACCTAATTTTTTTCATTCAATCAGTGGTACGGAACCCTACGTGCGCGAGTCCGACTCGCACTTGGCCGGTTTTTTATGTACTGTTTTTATGGTAGATTCAAATGTACATAAATAGAATCTGATCTCTATAAATAACAACTCATTCTTGACAATTTTTTTTATATTTACGGCCCGTATTGCAAACAAGATTAGACGGAGTCAATATGAAATCATGATGGTCGATATTAAAGCCAATATTGATCATTATTGGATTATCGTTAGACCATACGGGTTTCAAAATGGTGAGAATATTTTAATCCTATTTCTATAGTTCTTTCTTGATCATGGTAATTCATAGCATCGTCAAATGTCAGTCTTACGTTATAATAAAACAATGACTTATTTTCTCCCCAAACATACGTCCGTAGGGCATCTCCCAGCAACGCCCTGAGCCGAGGCTCGAGCCCCACAGGGGGCGCCCTCAGCGCCGTTGCTTAAATTTTTAGGGGTGAGAGCCTTCCGCTCCCCCAACAGTCCGGTGATGATGACAAGGCCGCCCTGGCCATCATCGTAGTCATTTAGAAAAAAAAAAAAAAAAAATGAAAACATTGGTATTTAGTAGATCTAAATATAAGCGTACCGTTACCAGTATGCGAAATTTATAAATTGGTTCGGGATAATGAATTTGTTGTGAAACTATAACCTTTATTTTTTTTTCAGGAATGGGCTCTATTAATGATACCTTATGCCCAGCAAAAAACTGGATAGTGATTAAAAAGTCACCTTGTATATTTAGTAGCGGCAAACCCAAGCTTCGCACAGGTTCAATACTATGCATATATTGTGTAGTAGACACTAATCTACATATGAAATAACCGTGAACAATAAAATAATAAACGATGTGCTTAGTTTACATATCGGCTGGCTGTCCACACTCGAACACGTCTTTACCCGGCGGCGGTGGGACGCAGACTGACTGCCCTCCCACCCCGCACCCTGCGTGGAGTGTAGGAACGAGACGACAGATGTCACGGTCAGATGTCAATGTCAGATGTCAATGTCAGATGTCAATGTCAGATGTCAATGTCAGATGTCAATGTCAGATGTCAATGTCAGATGTCAATGTCAGATGTCAATGTCAGATGTCAATGTCAGATGTCAATGTCAGATGTCAATGTCAGTTGTCAATGTCAGATGTCAATGTCATATGTCAATGTCAGATGTCAATGTCAGATGTCACTGTCAGACGTCACTGTCAGATGTCACTGTCAGATGTCAATGTCAGCTGTCACTGTCAGATGTCACTGTCTGATGTTTGACAGTGTGTGTGTCTGTATGTTCGTGTATGCTACACCTCGTATGTTCGTGTATGCTACATATTGTACATTATAATCCTTCCTCTTGAAACACTCTACTTATTTTAAAAAACCGCAACAAAATCCGTTGCGTTGTTTTAATGATAAGCATACTTATGGACAGACAGACAACGAAACCGACTTTATTATTATAGTATGTATGCTACAGCCTATGCATATAACCTATAGTACGTACTTGCTAGTAAGTCTGAACCTCGTTACACCCGATAGCTCTCACGTCCCTTCTCAATAAATTGAGTTATTTATACACGTTTTTCTATTCTCCAATTTTATTCTCGAACTTTCTATAACATTTTTTTGTTACATTTTATTGGCGCTGAAAGAGTTATAGCCACATTTGTGTGCTAAAAGTCTGAAACTAGAATCTAGACAAAGTTCGGTCTGACTGATGGAAGTATTTTCTGAAATATAAGGCTATTTATAATCCTTTAACATTGAAAATAGAGGTTAACATTATATACAGAAGAGTGGTAGGGTATAGCGAATAATAATTTTATATTAGCTCGGCATAATGGCTTCCGCCTTCGCCTGATGGAAAGCGAAAGAGAAGCCTAAATCGCTGTGACAACGGGCAAGTAACTGGTCAGTCACATGTCAGTTGCCACCGCCATGCCGGCCCAACCCCAACCCCCCACGAGCTCTTGAAACCCTACTCACCGGCAGGAACACGACACGGAGGTCATTTGGCTGCGGTAATTATAGGGTGGAGGTCCTTCCCCGGACGGGCAGCTCAATTCAAGCGAAGATTCGCTATGCCCTACCTCTTTTAACCCTATAGAATACTGCAGCCAAATGACCTCCGGGTCGTGTTTCGGCCGGTGTTGTAGACGTTGCTTTGCACTGCCGGACATAGGTCTCTCCAGTTGTTCGTCACTTTGGGCAAACATCTAGAGGCTTTACCCATAATCGCCATGCTGGGGCGGATTGACGATAGCAGGGCGTAGCTCCTCGCTCTGGTGACGCTGCTGCCCGTCATTGGCCTGTGGTATATACGCCTTCAATTGTGATGGTTATACCGCCACCAGTCGCTTGCCAGAGCCTCGTTTGATATAGGTACAGCTGGATGCACCACGAGCAGGTGAGGGTGGCTTGGAGCGAAAAGATGATAGGTCGTTCCCTTAATCCCTTTGTTAAGTAAATTTTTTGGTGTGCCCTGAAAAATATATCTGTCACCGGAAAATAGAAAGAATCGTAAGTTAATCAATTTCCTAGGTAGTTGATCAACTCCCGGAAAATAATAAACGGCAGTTAAAAGGTATTATTTAACGTACTTATTCTAGTAAATTGATCAATTTACGGGGTCTTGCCGTTAAATCGTTCGACGAAGGCGAGGTGAACGTTGATTGGTTCAATGACTCACTTGGTATTATCCCGTCAACCAATCAGGGAACAGTGTCTTAAGTAACGGGTAATTGCACCGTTAAATAGTACATTGAGCAACGATTGGCCAATTTGAGAACTATTTTACTTGTGTCAAAATCGTACATTATTAAATTCCTGTCAGATACCTTAAGTTGATGAATTTACTAAAATCAATTGCGTAAAATAATACATTTCAACTACCGTTTGTTATATTCCTAAAATTAATCAACTACCTAGGAAATTGATCAACTTACGATTCTTGTTATTTTCCGGTGACATATCTATCTAGTAGAAATTTATCTGTCATTTCTCTTATAGTACTCTTGGTTATTTTTTTATAGCACATAAAATAGCAACAAGTTAACTTAAGTTGTAGAGTAATGTAACACTGATATAAGGGCATTTCGGACACCATCTAGTCACCTTAACGCCTGTAGCCATTTAATAACTTCGTAAGTGAACACAATCAGACGGAGAACAGTGAAGTAAATAGATAGCACCTCCACCCTGTAGAACACCGCAGCCAAATGACCTACGGGTCGTGTTCCTGCCGGTGAGTAGGGTTTCCGGAGCTCGTGGGGGGTTGTGGTTGGGCCGACATGGCGGTGGCAACTGACATGTGACTGACAAGTTATAGATTCGTCATGTCTGTCGGTCTGTCTGTCTGCCCATCCGTATGTCACAGCCAGTTTGTTCCGAAACTATAAAAGCTACATTATTGAAAATTGGTGGCGTAGATCAGAAAAAATCCAAAAAAATCCAAAATTTTGGGGTTCCCCATACCTACATAGAACTGTAACTCAATTTTTTTTCATCAAACCTATACGTGTGGGGTATCTATGGATAGGTATTTTAAAATGATGTGAGGTTTCTAACATAATTTTTTTCTGAACTGAATAGTTTGCGCAAGAGATTCTTCCAAAGTGGTAAAATGTGTGCCGACAAGGTCGGCAACGCGCGTGTGATAACCTGTGGACGTTTGCAGGTTAATGATGATGATCATCATCATCATCATCAGCCTATTGCAGTCTACTGCTGGACATAGGCCTCTCCAGTTGTTCGCCACTTAGGGCCAACATCTGGAGGATATACCCATAATCGCCACGCTGGGCAGGCGGGTTGGCGATCGCAGGGCGTAGCTTCTCGCTCCGGTGACGCTGCTGCCCGTCAGATAATGATTAATCTCTTCAATCAGACACATAAATTTGAAGTTGACTCACTGTAGTTAAGTCCACTGTGTCAAAAACTCGCTTAAACACAATAAACAGTAAAAGTAATCACCTATTGTGCGCAAACGCTCCGAGCGTATCAGACATATTGCCACGCGGAACTAGCGGGGCTGGAAGCGGGACAATTGAGAACACTTTGACACAACTTTTTTTTATATTAGCTCAACATAAGCTTCTCTACGCCTGATGGAAAGCGAAAAAGAAGCCCAAGTCGCTGTGACAACGGGCAAGTAACTGGTCAATTACCCGTCAGTTGCCACCGCCATGCCCAACCCCAACCCCCCTATGAGCCACGGCAACCCTACTCACCGGCAGAAACTCGACCTGGAGGTCATTTGTCATTTTTTTTTTGTTTCGTTTTTCTATTCTATTCTATTTGGCTGCGGTATTTTATAGGGTGGAGGTCCTTCCCCGGACGGGCAGCTCAATTCGAGCGAAGATTCGCTATGCCCTACCTCTCTTACTTCTTTTTACAGGTAAGCTACGGGGCAATGACTTCCGGTATCGCTCACCGGCTGGACTATAATTAGCTCTTAATTAGCGATTTTCCTAATATAATACAAAATAACAATTTAGACACAATTTCACAGCGAGAAAGCAAATACATTTCAAATTTGACAACGCCATCTAGGCCAAAATTGAGCCGATTCTTTTACTATGGATACTAGACAGCTCATAAACTTACTATACTTACACTATGATTCAGTAAACACCCA
Organism: Conogethes punctiferalis; assembly: GCA_031163375.1. Lineage (NCBI taxonomy): Eukaryota > Metazoa > Arthropoda > Insecta > Lepidoptera > Crambidae > Conogethes > Conogethes punctiferalis. The sequence continues at coordinate 2,184,194 of CM062104.1, forward strand.
GACCAGACAACTATGGGACAAAAAAATTTCCTCAAATGGGCCAACCATTTGAGGAAAATTTCACTTGTGCCTAAATCGTAAATTATAAAATTCCTGCCAGACACCAAGTTGATGAATTAACTGAAATCCATTGCGTAAAATAATACATTTCAACTACCGTTTGTAATATTCCGAAAGTTAATCAACTACCTAGGAAATTGGCATGTATAATACTGAAGTGAATTTGTTCTTGATTGATATTTTAATAAGATAAATGTAAATAAAAAACTTTTTGATTTTTGATTTTGATTTGATATGGTTGATTCGTATAAGCCACATCTAGTCATAGACCTACATCATAGCAGACTTAACAAAGTATGGCGTTAGTAAGTATCAAAGACAATAGTCTCCTTTACAACTTTCACTGCGGACAGACAGCATCATGTTAACCGAACAATGGCGGTTATAGTATGAAAAATGCGAGCCTCTAGCTAGATTTGGACCTAGCTTCTTGACCCTGATATAAAGATAGCAAACTTAAAGGCATAAAAAAGACCTAACAACCCACTCGTAACCTTAACCTAAAACCCTATGCCTAAATATTATGTTCCGCAGGAAATAACACCAAAACTATTCACTTTTAACTATTGACTTTCTCATACTCTCTTAACAAAAATCACACACAGAGCCACAATAAAAAAAAATAAAAAAATATGTGCCTATATCCTATAGCAGAGACAAAACCACTTTTAGCACTTCCGAATTTATGTTGAAACAAACAATTTCTTCCCATCTGAACCACTAGTAATAAAAAAAAAGATATTATTTTGTCAACATCAGCCCTTCACAGTCCATTGTGACATAGACCTTTGCAACTCATCATCAACCTCAATTGACTGGCTCGGTGGCTCAATTGGTAGTGACTCCTGCCTTCTGAACCAAGGGTCGAGGGTTCGATTCCCACACGGGACAAACATTCGTGTGATGAACACTTGTGTTTGTTCCATGTCTGGGTGTTAACATTTGTATTTAAGTATTTATTTGTGGTACCTTCGTTGTTCTGATTATCTGATACCCATAACACAAGTGCCTACGCTACTTACTTTGGGATCGGAGCAATGTATGTGATGTTGTCTAATATTTATTTATTTATTTATAAATATATAGCTACATATATACAACATTGTTACACTTCTTATGCTATGCTTGTTTGGATCAAATTTATTTTATTATATCCATACGTACGCCTTTAGTTCTGCTAAAAATAACAATTTATGAAAACAACGCACCTACTGTTCTCAAAAGACCTTTCGGTTGGACCCGCGGGCTAAGCTATAGCATGCACAGAAATAGGGATGTACCCAGACGATAAATATCGATGTTTTAAAAATATTTAAAAAATATAATGGGTGTCCCGTAAATTGCACGTCATATTCTACTGTTAGCAATTGTAATTTAAATATTATTACATATATGTATCTATTTCAATTTTATAATAACATTCTTTAAAAATAGGAGAAAATGTTTAATCTTTAAGTAAAAATGTATGGCAATACGGACATTTTGTTTTAACAGAGATGTGTCAAAACAAGAAGAAAAGTGTGCGCGCGCTAAAATGTGTTTTAAGTGTATTAATAAGTTGATGAACCATTGTAAAGTTTTTATCGCATTTATATTACTGTTAATTTCTGATTCCGGTGTCTAATTCGTCACCTTACCGCCTGACCAACCTGTGGGTAAGTCCTACACTACAGGGTTGTAGTTGAAACCAAGACCTATAAAAATAACGAAAAGTATGTTACCGAAGTTTTACGGCTTTCAAGTTATATTGATTTTTGTACAAAAGACAAAAATCCCTATATTAAATACAATTTCATAGTAGGTATCATGTCTTCAAAAAATTACATAGACATTGATTTTTTATCGTAAAAAATATTTTAACATTTGTTTCTATTAAATGTACCTATGGTAGGTACTACGTGAAATTGTATTTGTCGTGTGAAGAAAGGATACATATGGCGCTGAACGTGTTAAAAATAACCTTTTAATAGCTCTGAGCCAAGGATTGTGGGTTAGATACATTACATTACAAACATTTTGTGTTCATGAACATGTCTGTTTGTCAGGTCTGAGTGCTTACTACATATTATATTATAATAGATTTATTTACAAAAAAAAACTATCTAAGTAAGTTTATCAGTTGTCTAGTACCCATAGTACTAGCTTCGGCTTAGTTAGGGACTAGATGGCGATGTGTGGTTTAGAGTGGCATGTCTTGGGGTTGACAAATTATCGATAATCGATATTTTTAAAATCGTCTTTGCATCCCTACTCGGAAACAATGCCTTAGCTTCTGGCAATCCAAGTTATTGTTCATATTATACAAAGGGCTATTACTTTTTTATCAATAAACACGATGTATGCATTTTTGATACTTGTTTTAGTAAAACAGAAATTTGTACTACAGTCACGGGGAATAATAAATAAATATGTATCAAATATCACATACTTATGTGGATGTAACTTGATAGGGCTGTAAGAGAGCGGCCTATCAACTTTTCACTCCAAGCTAATCTCACCTGCCCGTGGTGCATCCTGCCGAATAACAACCGAGGCGCTGGCAACCAACTGGTGGCGGTATAACCATCGCAATAGGCTATTATGGCTAAAAATTGTAATTAATCCGTCTTTTTTGATGTCGGACCTTTGGCAAACACCTGGATGCTGTATAATCACCACCAACCAGCAACCGCTCCGGTAACGCTACTGCCCGTCATCGGCCTGTGTTTTGCCTTCAGTCAGATGGTTATACCGCCACAGTCGTTGCCAGCGCCTCGTTTGTTATTCAGCAGGATGCACCACGGCAGGTGAGGGCGGCTTGGAGCGAAAGATGTGTCTCTCCCTAACATGCACAATAATGTTTTTTTTTAAAGTAGCTCGACATAGAGTCGTGGGTTCGATTCTCGCACAGTACAAACATTTTGTGTTCATGAACCTGTCTGTTTGTTTTGGTCTGGGGTTTTCTATGTATAATATGTATTTATTTATAAAAAAAATGTATCTAAGTAAGTTTATCAGTTGTCTAGTAGGTACCCATAGTACAAGCTTCGGCTTTGTTTGGGGCTAGTTGGTGCTGTGTGGCCCAGCGTGGCATGTCTTGGGTTATTTATTTATTTATTTATAATGGCTTCCATACCGCCATTCCTAAGCGAAAGAGAAAGCCCAAATTGCTGTGACAACGGGCAAATAACTATTCAGTTAACTGTCAGTTGCCACCGCCATGCCGGCCAAACCCTAACCCCCCACGAGCTATCTATGTCTTTTTAAGTCTACTCAAATCAAACACGTTTCTGTCCGATATGAATCTCATTTCTCCAGACATTTGAAACGTACAAATCCTTCGTACACTTAATATTGCACATACTGACCTCAGTAACCCAATCTCAAACGAATTTGAACCTTACGTCGCATACTTTTAAATGTCATATTGCGTATCACCGACTGTTGAAAAAATTGTATGCAAAACTCAGTAGGGGCATATGAAACTGTTGGTTTTGGGGTCCGTAGTCAAGCGATAAAAACGGGATACCATGACTGAGATTTCGTTGTCTGTATTTCCGTCATACATCCATAGATTCAGCTCGTCCAATAGTTGACTGAAAGGAGATTGCCATTCGGCATTAAGTCCGCCAGTTGTACAATTCTTATGCCATAAAATTTTATATGTTGTACAACAAAATGTATCCCTTATCTAGTTTTAAGTCAACATTATGGTACATTATAGAGTATTTTATTATAGCTAATATTCGTACCGAACCTTTCATAACCGAGTTAGACTTGTATTTAACCAGATTTTTCCCAACGTTGAACACTGTCATCTGAATTTCAAAATCATAACAAAAAGTGGGACAAATATTGGTACGGAACCCTTCAGAAGCGGCTAAGACTTGCGCTTAAACCTTTTTTCCCAGTCTCGACTTCAAATCACAACAAAAACTGGTAAAATACAAATATTAGTACGGAACCCTTCGTAAGCAGTTCAGACTTGCGCTTGCCCAGTTTTTTCCCACAGTGGATTCGAGCGATTCACCTCGCTTTATAATCGAATTCTTCGGTGCATCAGTTCATCTGGATTGCACTTTGATGCACGTTTTGCATGTGATTGGTTTAGCGAGTACCGAATACCGAATTTCGGTCAAAGTTCGATGAGGTTTCATATCGACATATTGTGACGGAGGTGTAAGGAGCGGCTTAACAACATTTCGCTCCAAGCCAACCTCTGCCCGTGGTGCATCCTGCCGAATAACAAACGAGGCGCTGGCAACCGACTGGTGGCGGTACAACCATCACGATTGAAGGCGTAGCTAAATACCACAGACCGATGATGGGCAGTAGCTTCACCGGAGCGCGATACTACGCCTGCGATCGCCAACCCGACTGCCCAGCGTGGCGATTATGGGTATATCTCCAGATTTTTGCCCTAAGTGGAGAACAACTGGATAGGCCTATGGTCCAGCAATGGACTGCAATAGGCTGATGAAGAAATGGACTTTGAAAGCGATTTTCGTGAAAACTTTACGATTAAACCTCATTAATTTCATAATAAGAACTTTTTTGAATACCCAACAAAAACTTTAAACGTCACTGTCAAAAAAAGCAAACCCTCCAAAGTCAAAATTGCAACAACAATTCGACGGTCGGCAATCAAAATCATCGTGCATAATAATTCGTTATGTCGCCAACAAAATTCTTGTTACCAACCACTGCCTAGCAATTTAAAACAGAGAACTGTCAAATGGAACCCTTAGAGGGGCGTCTTGATGACGTCATAGAGTGCGATGACGTCAGGAATGTCTGGAGCTGCGGGATGGTGTCTTCGAGTCGGAAGAGGAGATGAGGCGTCTTTGTCAGCTCAGTCAGTCTTATGCCTGCAATTTGCGGACTTTTCTCGATACCGGCCCGCGCCTGGTCGCTTTTCCCCCCCAAACATACGTCCGTAGGGCATCTCCCAGCAACGCCCTGAGCCGAGGCTCGAGCCCCACAGGGGGCGCCCTCAGCACCGTTTGCTTGAATTTTAGGGGTGAGAGTCTTCCGCTCCCCCAACAGTCCGGTGATGATGACAAGGCCGCCCTTGCCTGGCCATCATCGTAGTCATTTAGGAAAAAAAATGCTATTAGCACAATTAGCTGGCTAGTGATTTACACGTACAGACCATTCTTACAGTCATAGTTTGCAGTCTTAACAGCTTGAAGCTGCCATTAAAATGTTTAGAAATAAAATAAAATAAATAAAACTTAATTCAGATAACTAGGATCCACAAAGTGTTAGTACTAGCTTAATGTCTATGTTCTACGCTCGTCATCATCATCATCAGCCTATTACAGTCCACTGCTGGACATAGGCCTCTCCAGTTGTTCGCACACTTAGAGCCAAACATCTGGAGGATATACCCATAATCGCCACGCTGGGCAGGGCGGGTTGGCGATCGCAGGGCGTAGCTTCTTGCTCCGGTGACGCTGCTGCCCGTCACCGGTCTTTAGTATTTAGCTCGCCTTCAATTGTGATTGTTACAACCGCCACCAGTCCGGTCGCCAGCGCCTCGTTTGTTATTCAGCAGGATGCTCCACGGGCAGGTGAGGTGGCTTTGGAGGGAAAAGATGATAGGCCGCTCCCTTAACATCACTGCTTCCTTATTATCTACTGCTCGGCAGTTGGTATTATCATTGAATCAATCAACAGCGCTAGTCCGTCCACTGTTGCATAGTTCAAACCCTTATTTACCACACATTTCAGACTTTGCTACGGCGACCTTTACCTAATAGGCAGAATATGGATCCACGCCTGAAAACCGTATTGGTGGGTGCGAAATTCTCCCTCTTCCCCGTGGTAGAGGCTGCGAAACCCCCCGAACCTCCCGAAGAGACCTCCCAAGATGAAGTACAAGGAACTGCCTATATATAAAAGCCCTCATTATGAATACAAGGACTACATAGCCAGTAAGAACAGCTGTCCTGATGCGAACACCAAATTGCTTCAGAAGCCTTGTTGCCTCATGTCAAGTGTTGGAGGAAGAAGGGGTATAGAAGCCTTCTTGTGGGTTCTGCTGCTGTGTCAGAATACGTATAAGGATGTGGCCAGTTCCATTGACAGTTCCAAGAAGGAGTTTAAGAAGACTATGAGGATCCTTGCATCTGAAGATGAGGCAGGGCGTCGTTGCTACTGGAACGCTAGCTGGATATCTGATGGGTAAGTTTTTTTTTTTATAGTAGCTCGACTAATGGCTTCCCTGCGCCTGATGAGAAAGCGAAAGAGAAGCTTAAGTCGCTGTGACAACTGGCAAGTAACTGGTTAGGTATACCTGTCAGTTGCCACTGCTATGCCGGTCCAACCCCTAACCCCCCACGAGCTCCGGAGACCTACTCATCAGCAGAAACACGACCCGGAGGTCATTGGCTGCGGTATTTCTATAGGGTGGAGGTCCTTCCCCGGACGGGCGCTCAATTCGAGTCAGTTTTGAGAATAATGGTGGTTTACCATAGTAAATTATGTATGTGATATGGTGGTATAACATAATGGGGGAGCGACCCATCATCTTTAGGTGGTAATACCACCATCAGTCGGTCGCCGGTGGGATGTAAGAGAGCGAACCCGGTTTTCGCTGGTAAGCTATCCCTCATCCGCGCGCCGGTTGCACCCTGCCGAACACAAACGAAGCTCTGGCAAACCGACCTGGTGGCGGTATACCATCACGATTGAAGGCGCTAGCTAGATACTACAGGCCGAGGCGGGCAGCAGCGATACCGGAGCAAAAAGCATCACTGTGATCGCCAATATATTTATTATATATTTTCCACCCCCTCATTGACACAAAACCTAAAACTAACCTGTAAATTCAAGTAATATCAACTGTAATGGTTGCTGCAACACAGACCTCGAGTCTAAGTGCAGCGACCGCTGACTTTTAACTTTTAAAGGATCCTGTAGGTGTATTTACTTTTTATTTTAATTAGACCGTAATATGTTTTTGTACATGGAACGACTGTATTCTATTACTGGAAATAAACATTCAAACTCTTTCCTCTCCTCAGGTGGAGGGGGAGGCATCCAACGACGGCCTTCTTCCACGAGTCTTGGAGCCCTAGCGACGGGATCGTTGTGTTTCCCCAAGGAGAAGACGAGATATTCAGGAACGTCTCCTACCACACTGCGAAGATGATATTAACGGTAATGATTTAACTAAAGACATGACCTTTTAACAAGGGATCATTCTGATAAGAGAGGTAGGGCATAGCGAATCTTCGCTCGAATTGAGCGCCGTCGGGGAAGGACTCCCCTATAGAATACCGCAGTCAAATGACCTCTGGGTCGTGTTTCTGCCGGTGAGTAGGGTTTCCGGAGCTCGTGGGGGGTTAGGGTTGGCCGGCATGGCGGTGGCAACTGACAGAGTAACTTGCCAGGACCAGTTACTTGCCCGTGTCACAGCGACTTGGGCTTCTCTTTTGCCTTTCTCCATCAGGCCGTAGGGAAGCCTTTATGTCGAGCCATTATAAAAAAAAAAATCAGTTGATAGCACACCTCACCGTTTCTTTTTTATCTGTCCTCTACCCTGAGGTTGCCTGGAAGAGATCGCTTATAGCGATAAGCCGCCTACATTGTACAAAAATGTCGTCCTATACTAGTTTTAAGTCAATCGTATGGTGTGCATAAAGAATATATAAATAAATAAGTATATAAATAAGGGAAGGGATTCCAGCATAATATTTGTTCTATCTTTGCGTGAAAAAAAAAACTCATTGTATTTATACTTTAATCTTTATTGCACAGTAAATAGTGGTGCACAAAGGCGGTCTCCATGCCACATAGGCATTCTCTACCAGTCAACCATTGGGCTAAAGCATGTTATCATATTGAAGACGTTTATTTTTGTTATAAATGCTTGTTATTGTGTTAATCCTAGGTACGGTTTCAAAGCCGTGTAGCCTAGTGGTAAGATCGTCGCTTCACACACGTGAGGTTGTCGGTTCGATCCCGCGGGGCACGCACCTCTGGGATTTGCAAAAATTCTATGTGCGGAATTATACCACTAGCTTAACGGTGAAGGAAAACATCGTGAGGAAAACCTGCACATCCAGTTTAATTCTGAATGTGTAACCATGATCCAAATTTGTCTGTTCCCCTTTCTGAGGGTTACGAAGGTCAGATGGCAGTCGCTTCAATTTTAATAACCAGACTCGCTAAATCTAGGATCATGGTCAAAGCGGACCTGGGCTAGAGGCACAAAGCCGGGCACAACGCTAAGAGGAAGAAGACGGTTTTCAAAAAAAAGCTTAAAACTCAATAAGTCCTTAGTAGATTCTACGACAGTCACGTGAATAAATGAATGGTGATTCGTATTATTACCACAAGTATTAAAAAATTAAATTGTAGTACCTACAGGTATACAACGGTTTATGTAAGAAGAACTTCGGTCTAAGAGAGAGGTACTGCAAAGATGAGCTGCCACCGGAGCCCAAGCCTAGGAAGCCACTGTGCCCCCCAACGAAGTAGCAAGAAGGAACGAGAAGATGGAATTATGGAGGTCAGCTGGGATGAAACTCTATAGTACTCTCTAGTTTTATTCTATCATAAAATTAAGTAACAAAGTATTTAATTTTTGCAGAAATTAATGTGGCAAGAAAGAGAAAAATAGAATTTGAAAATCCCATTAATGATCAAAGACATTTTTAATAGCACGCAGTCATACTAAGTTATAATATAATAGTTTAAACAATTAACAATACAAATGTTTAATTATACTGTTTTTGACAACTTTTATTTAGTTATCCTTTAGTGCACACATTGAACAAAAGGCAGACCTAATGCCGTATAGGTTTCTCTATCGGTTAAGCAAGCAGAAATAAATGTGTGGTTGGTACAATTTGGTACCGATCCTGCCCAAATTTATAAATTGTAATGGTTCCTGCGATACAGGGCGCGAGTAAGATATTTTTTTTATAGTAGTCTACATAATGGCTTCCCTACGTCTGATGGAAAGCGAAGAGAAGTCCAAGTCCCGGGACAACGGGGCAAGTAACTGTTCAGTTGCCACCGCCATTACCGCCCTGCCCCGACCCCCCACGAGCTCCGAAAACCTACTCACCGGTAGGAACACGACGCCGGCGGGCAGCTCATAGCTATTATGGCTAAAAATTTTAATTAGTCCGCTCTTTTAGCTATTTAAAAATAAAAGACGTATTATCCTTTTTTCATTCAAATAAACAATAGCAAAAATACAAGGCATCAAAACGAAGTTAGGATTATTATATAGTCTTTGACGTCCCACTCGCCCTCCCTAAAAAATGCCTCACGAGTGACGACACGCGTAATTTCAACGGGCTATAACTTTGTACTTTTTAGTCTAATTTACAATAAAAAAATACGTGTCTTTTATTTTTAATAAGCTAAAAGACGGGACTAATTACATTTTTAGCCATACTCGCGCGTATGCCCCTACCTCTCATAAAAAGATAAGTTTTTCTGTTATTATATTACGAAGTGGCCGTACATTGGGAGAGACATATAAAAGAAAACACATACACATCATCAGCCTAATCAGTCATGGCACTGTGGACATTATGTCCAACAGTGGACTGATTAGGGTTGATGATGAAACATTTATTTCAATATAATAAGAATGTATTAAGTAAATAAACTTAATTTTCTAGTTATCAAAAACAAACTGCCATTATACTTAGCACAACAAAGTTACTTCAACAGCTATCCAGTGTTCAAAACATAAACATATTTCACACGTCTTACGAAGAAATTGAAATAAAACACTGAGTCACTGTGCTCACGACCTATACCCCTTAAAATGTACAGGCAGTCTAGAATCCGTTCTGTATGCCCATTGCGGTAATAAATTAAAAATAAAACTTGACAGTGTGAGTTTGAGGAGAAACGGGTTCAAGATAAGACTGACTGCCTCGATTGCTCGTTTGTTGTGACTGCCTCCTTCTTAAATAATAAATAAATAAATATCGGACAACATCACATACATTGCTCCCGATCCCAAGTAAGTTAGCTTTACGCACTTGTGTTATGGGTACCCGAACAACGAAGGTACCACAAATAAATACTTAAATACAAATATAAACACCCAGACACGGAACCAACCAAGTGTTCATCACACGAATGTTTGTCCCGGGTGGGAATCGAACCCACGACCGTCGGTTCAGAAGGCAGGGGTCACTACCAATTGAGCACGAGCCAGTCAAAACCTTCTGTACTAGAGTTGTGGGTTCATGTACTCCTGGTACTATTCCTACATAACAACTCCCCAGACAATCGCAGGTGACTTTTTTTTTTTTTTTTTTTTTTACGTCAGACCACCACACCCCAGGGCCTAGGTACGGGACACTGGGTTATGTGGGACTCACTCCTAAAACGGAGAATACCCACTAAACAGCCGGTGGTCGGCTACGAGCGCTCATCTGAGGAGGGTCGGGATGCCGTAGGGATTCTGCTCACCCCTCCTCAGCTCAGTAGCGCTGCGCCCCCCCGCCCCCCTCATAGAATGGCGCGACACACCTCGGGAGGACGTAGTGGGTGCCCTCCCGGTACGACGTCACTGCACCACGTGTGTCGAAAGGACACGTATCGTCGTCTTCCTCGGGGTCTGTAGATCGGTAGCGCAAGGGAGCCCCCCCCCCCCGAGCGCGCCACAACCCCGAAGGCCCTTTTAGTCGCCTTTTACGACAGGCAGGATACTCGGTAGTATTCATACGCCCATACCGCAGGCGCAGACAATCGCAGGTGACTAAGTCAAATAGAAAACTCATTTTATTTGCAGTCGACTTTCAATCCATGGCCAGGTGCCTTAAGTACATCATCATCATCATCATGAGCCATTGCGGTCCAATGCTGGACACAGGCCTCTCCAGTAGTTCACCACTTAGGGCAAACATCTGGGGGATATACCCATAATCGCCACGCTGGGCAGGCGGGTTTGGCGATCGCCAGGGGCGTAAGCTTCTCGCTCCGGTGACGTTGCTGCCCGTCATCCGGCCTGTGGCATTTAGCTACGCTTTCAAGCGCCTCGTTCGTTATTCGGCAGGATGCACCTCAGGCAGGTGAGGTTGGCTTGGAGCGAAAGATGATAGTCGCTTACATCCCTTTAGCTCTAAAAAAGCCTAAAAGTCCTTAGAGTAATAAAAATTTGTCTTTTCTTATAATTTCTTATAAAGGTCATATCCTAAGAGAGGTAGCGAGTCTTCGCACGAAATTGAGCTGCGCGTCTGAGAAAGGACCTCGACCCTATAGAATACCGCAGCCAAATGACCTCCGGGTCATGTTCCTGCCGTG
>CM062104.1:2195615-2388518 GCA_031163375.1 Conogethes punctiferalis
AAAAAAAATGGTAAAAGATTGTTAAATATTAATTTGGTCTCTGTAAAATGGTGTTATGTTTGTTAATTACGTAAAACTTAAAGCAGAAAGTCCTTTAACTAGGAACTGAACAAATTAATAACCGACTTAGTATTACTTTACCCATAACTATTTATAACTGTGGTATTACAGGGATCTCCGCATACCATCCAGTACGATGGTGGCGCGACCAAGAGGTTTAGTTCCGCGTTCTTGCCCCGTGCCATTAGTCATGGAATGCCCTTCTCAGCATCATGTGTTTCTTTTCTTCTTACAATCCTGGGTTTCTTTATGGCGGGGCGTGAAACGGCATCTCAGTGGGCCCTTCAGGGGTGAGGGCGACAAGCGCAATGGGTTTTGTTCCTATTGTGCCTGTCGACCTACTCTTGGACCTCGACGACCGCTCTAACCATCAGGTGGAGTGAGGGTCATCCTGAAGTAGGGTCTCTATCTGTGGGGTATAAAAAGAAGGTATCGTATGTCTCGAAACTTTTTACGGTAGAAAACTAAGTTCCGAGACTTGGTCTTTTTGACTAAGTTTTTTTATTGAAAAAAGTATATCTATACTAGTATGTAGTCCTCATTTCCTGCCCCCTACCTTGTTGTGCGCAAAGGGTAGGTGGGGTAGTCACGAAAACATACATGACTCAGCACAGCAAGGGCGTTTCAGCTTCCAGATGAATCGTTTAGATCAATGCATTTCCCAGATGGCGGTTTAGGGCTTATACTCAGAAAAATGCCGTTGGAAATTTTCAATATTTCCGTGCAGACGCAATTTTAGAGTTCCGCGGGTATTTGGTCCGTGAATCTCTACAACAGGGGAAATATGCTCAATAATCAGAACCTAGCAAGATACGTAATAGGTTAGTGTATTTACGAATTTATATTAAGACTAGCTGTGCCGGCGGCCGTCGCACGAGTGGATATCGGGCTTCAAAAATACGGACTTCCATAAGTAAGTATAGCAGGACCTCCCAAACTCACCTGCCGTGGTGCATCCTTGGCCCAGTGGCGGATTAACGTATAAGCACTACAAGCACGTGCTTTGGGGCCCCCTGTTCCTCAGGGGCCTCCCTCCTTCCTCTACTGGCGTTCCCATTGTTTATACCTACATTTTATCAAGATTCATCCACAATATGTTCGAAATCACAAGGCGCGAACAGTCCGGGAGGGTCCCTTCATGCAATCCCCGTAGGGCCCCCCTGCCCCACGGCGCACAAACAATACATAAAAAATAGGTACATTTCATGTACTTCCACGGTTAAAGTATGTGTGGCTTCATACAAAAAGTTCGATTGCTTTTGCACTTTGTTTATACTTTGTAATAACCTACAATTCCATTCCTTCCATTTCCATTTACACATTTATAGGGCCTACACAGGGCTCGGTGCTTAGGGCATCGGATACTCTTATTCCGCCTTGAGTCCTGCCGAATAACAAACGAGGGCTGGCAACCGACTGGTGGTGTATAACCATCACGATAAATGTATAGCCCCTGGTGACTGCCTCGATGCTCATTTGTGGGTAGTGACCTCTGCCCTTTCTAAGCCAAAGGGTCGTGGGTTTCGATTCCCGTACAGTGCAACATTTGTGTTCCTAGAACATGTCTGTTTGTCTTGGTCTGGGTGTGTTTTCTATGTATAAATATGATTTATTTACAAAAAACAAGTATTTAAGTAAGTTAGGCGCTGTGTGCCCAGCGTGGGCATGTCATGGGCGTGGGCAATAGCTAAAAACTCCCAACCGGTGACGGGCAGCAGCGTCAACCGGAGCGAGGAGCTACGCCCTGCGATTAGCCAACCTGCCTGCTCGAGTGTCGATTATGGTAAAGCCTCCAGATGTTAATCCAAAGTGGCGAACACCTGGGAGGGGCCTAGGTCAGCAGTGGATCTGCGATGGGCTGATGATGATGGATATGATGAATAATAGACATAACTTTGGGATAAACGTCTGGATTTAAGCAGAAAAGGATCTGTAGTATAAACTTTTTTCTGACTATAACCGGGACGGAACTCCGACCCTCCCGCCGGTACACGCTTGCCCACTCACCCTGTTTGTCCCAAACGATTGATGTTGTACCGAGCCTACACTGACGCTGATTGGCCTGAACGCAAACAGGACGGACGACCATTTTGTTTAATAATACAATAGAAAACATTACGTGGGAACCGTTTCTGGTTGTGATGGAGATTTTTTTTCACTTGTCACTTATCTTCTAATAAACTTATAATAAAATCTGTAGAGGAGCGGAATGTACATGAAATTATTTTCAAAAAAAACTATCAGGGTGTGATAAGTGATGGATACTGTGGCAAAAATGCAATCCAGTAAATTTTTGTTTCTATCCTGTCTGTCCCGTCTGTCTGTCCTGTATGTATCGTTATAGAAACAAAAAACTACTCGATGGCTTTTAACGAAACTTAGTAAAATTATTCCCTCCTACTCCTGGGCAGGTTAGTGCTACTTTTATCACGCTACAATCAATAGGAGCAGAGCAGTGAAAGAAATTGTTGGGGGGAGAAGGGGGGAAACGGGAGAGGGGAGGATTTTTTATCGGTATGTTTGAACGAGCGAGCACGCAAAAACTACTGCATGGAATTGGATGCGGTTTTCACAAATATATTGTCGAGGTGTGTATGTTTTGTGTGTATGTTTATAATGTAGGTATGTAGTAACAGCGACCATGTGTCTTTCGCTCCAAGCCACACTTACCTGGCCCCCTCAACCGTTGGTGCAATCCTACAGCATAACAGATGAGGCTCTGGCCAACCGACTGGTGGCGGTATAACCATCACGATTGAAGGCGAAGCTAATTACCACAGGCCGATGACGGGGCAGCAGCGTCCCCCGGCCGCGAGGACGCCCCCCCTGCGCCCCTCGATACCCAACCGAATGACCAGTGTGGCGATTATGTAAAGCCTCCGGATGTTTGCCCAGTGGCACGAACAACTGGAGGAGAGGCCTATGTCCAGACAGTGGACAGCTATAGCTGGACCCGAACCAGACCGGGAATCGAACCATCAAAGTCTTGGGCTCATTCGGACTCGAGTCCGCCTATAACATATCGGACCAAAACCACTTATAGTGTTGCCACGCGGCTCGGCCAGTAACGCCGATGAATTTAGACCAGGGGGGACTGGGTTTGCAGATGCAGTGCATTTAATCCCTGTTAAAAAAAAAAATGAAAGATTTTTTTTTTTATGCAAGAAGGCGGCAGACGTGCAAGTGTGATGCCTTGATGTAAACAGTGACACCGCTCATGGACACCGCTCTAAATTATTCAATTGCTATGTTCCCTATGTTTTGTCCTGATGGAACAATATCGTCTTTCGGATTATAGACAAATGAAACTAGAAAGGTATATCCTACACTGGTGCGGCTGAGAAGCTGAAACCTTGAACAGTCTCTAATCGGACTCTTACAACACCCATGGGACGAAGGAAAGACAACGAGTAAGAAGAAGGGGGGAAACAAAATGAACTGTTCGTTTCAGGTTCATTTTCGTCCACGGACTTGCAAACTCTTGGAACGACCCCTCCCCAGCTGCGGTGCTCCCTAATCACTAGACTCTCTTTTAAGCGTGGTTTAAAAGAGGCTCTTCCTCGCGGGTAGGCAGCGGCTTGGCTGTTGCCACTGGCATGGCTGATGTTCATTGGGCGGCGGTTACTGTTTAACATCAGGACAGGCCGCCGCTCGTCTGCGACTATAGCAATAAAACAAGTGAGGCGGCGATTTGTATCTTTTCCTCGCGCGCCGAAATATGTATTTTCTTATTTTTTATGATAACGTAACCTCTCGCCATCTCTGTCCCTCGGCCTAGATTCGTGATCTTTGCGCTATTTCAGCGTTTTCTTGCCCCGCCCAAATTTTAAATTGTTATATTAACCCCAAGGACTTCACCTTAACTCTTAATATAAGGCATTAAAGTCGATTTTTGTATGAAAATCATATCATTTTTTACTGAGTCAATTATTCGCCCCTTATCTTTGGCGTATGCCAAAATGATCTTGTTTTGCTTAATTCTTAGTACGTTTGAAGGGGATTGTATGCTAATTTTTTTTTTTTGTATGTCTGAGTTATTAAATGATATTTAAATATACTGCCCTTCATGACTTGCTTGTTTTGTGTGGGCAAAGCGTGCCTCTGAGTCAACCTTCTAGGTACTATGGGTTCTAGACACTGGGGTGTAATCTTACTTAAATTACTTTTTTTTTTGTAAATAAATAAAATAATAACCAAGACATGCCACCTGCCCCGTTGGCCCCCCCCCACGGTCGCCATCTCCCCAAACTAAGCCGTAGCTTGTACTATGGGGTACTAGACAATGAAAAACTTCTTAGATACTTTTTTTGTTTTTGTAAATTAATACATATTATACATGGAAAACTAACAGACCAATACAACGACATGTTCATAACAAAATGTTTGTACTCGGGGAGAATCGGAACCCACGACCCTTGGTCTGAGGGTAGAGGTCACTACACAATGAGCCATCGAGCCAGTCAAAGATTAAAATAGTAAGTATACATAGAAAACACCCAGACCATTACAAACGACATGTTCATGAACACAAATCATTGCACTGCGCGGGAATCGAAATCCTTGGCTCAGAAGGCAGGATTCACTACTAATGAGCCAACGAGCCAGTTATATTTATTCGTAGCCATCGATGCCACTCATATATATATATATATGTAGCACACCTCTATTTTCCCTGTACATGTTTTACTCTGGGCAATAGAGAATGAGATAGGGCTAGCGAATCTTCGCCTCGAATGAGCTGCCCGTCCGGGGAAGGACCTCCACCCTATAGAATACCAGCAGCCAAATGGACCTCCCGGGTCGTGTTTCTGCTAGTGAGCTAGGCTTCCGGAGCTCGTGGGGTTAGGATTGGGCCGGCATGGCAGTGGCAACTGACAGGTAACTAACCAGTTACTTGCCCGTTTGTTACAGCGACCTTAGGTTTCTCTTGTTGCTTTCCCATTAGGCGTAGGGAAGCCTTATGTCGAGCTACTAAAAAAAATAAAAAAAGAGTTCGACAGGACCGGAGAGAGATCACTCTCCGGATCAATAGCTTAACGTACCGACTCTAAGATACCACCTATCATTTTCTTTACAGAAAAAAAAAAACCGGCCCAAGTGCGAGTCGGACTCGCGCACGTAGGGTTCCGACCACTGATTGAATGAAAAAAATTAGGTAATTTGATTTTTGGACTTTAAAAAAAAACTACTGTCCTAGATTTCATTCGAAACCAGAATTTCGTTAGTAGTAGTTTTTATAGAATAAACATCATATATTTTTTTCAGTTTTATCATGTCCATATTTTAGAGTAGGGGGGGGGGGGGGGGGGGGGGTGGAGGGTGACGGGGTGGGACACACATTTTACCACTTTGGAGAGTCTCTCGCGCAACTAATTAGTTTAGAAAAAAATATTGTTAAAATTCGCAACATCATTTTCAAATACCTCTATAGAATCCCCACACGTATGGGTTTTTGATGAAAAAAAAATTTTGAGTTTCAGTTTCATGTATGGGGAACCCCATAAAATTTTGGTTTTATTTTTTCTTGAATTTACTTAAAATCTTATTAGCCGGTAACAGAATACATCTACGTACCAAATTTTAATAACGTAGCTCTTATTAGTTTCGGAATAAACGGCTGTGACATACGGACGGGGACAGACAGACAGGACAGGACCTGACAGACAGCCAGACGACAAGCATGACGAAAATCTATAAGGTCCCCGGTTTTGCCATTTTTGGCTACGGAACCCAAAAAACCCTGGTACAATCCAGGGATTCGAACCCAGGACCTCTCGATGGTAAGGTTGCACTAGACCAATGGGGCTATATTTCCATACTAAGACTTCATACATTAAGTCTATTGGCATTATATTTAAAATAGGTTTTGAATAGTCAAAGGGGCGGGGCCCGGACGAGAGCCGTCCGTTTGTGACAGGACAGACGGTCATATTTTGTTATTATAATTATTGGGGATAGGGCGTTCGGGATCATATAGAAACAGATATTGACAGGCTCGGTGGCTCATTTGGTAGTGACCTCTGCCCTCTGAGCCAAGGGTCGTGGGGATCGATTCCCGGCATAGTACAAACATTTGTGTTCATGAACATATCTGTTTGTATTGGTCGGGTGTTATCTATGTATAATAATTATGTATATTATTTACCAAAAAAAGTATCATAAGGAAGGTTATCAGTTGTCCTAATACCATAGTACAAGTTTCGGCTTAGTTTGGGGCTAGGGTGGCCGCTGTGGTGGCCCGCGTGGCATGTCTTGGGTTATTTATTATTTATAGATCGGGAAATATTTAAGACTTCTATCATCATCAAGGATCAGCCCATCGCAATCCACGTGCGACATAGGGTCTCGAGTTGTTTGCCACTATTTGGCAATCAGCTGGAGGGTTAGTCCAATTATCGTTACTCTCTCACCTCGTCCGGGGAAGGGACCTCCACCCTATAAAATACCGCAGTCAAATGACCTCTGGGTCTTGTTTCTGCCGGGTGAGTAGGGTTTCCGGAGCTCGTGGGGGGTGGATAAGGTTGGGCCGGCATGGCGGTGGCACCTGATAGGTAACTGGCCAGTTACTTGCCCCGTTCTCAAGCGGCCCTTAGGCTTCTCTATCGTTTTCCATCAGGGGTAGGGTGAAGCTCTAGTGTCGAGCCCCTATAAAACAAAAACTCTGGCAGACGGGTTGGGTGTATCGCAGGGCGTAGCTCCTCGCCTCCGGTGGACGGTTGCAATCCCTTATCTTTCATGGTATTTAGCTACCGCTCATCAATCGAGATAGTTATACCGCCCTAATCGGTTGCCAGCCGCTTCGTTTTTGTTTTCCCGGACAGGATGCACCACGGGCGGGTGAAGGTGGCTTGGAGAAAAAGATCATGGGGTCGCTTCCTTACATCTTTAGACACTGCATAAAACAAACATTCATACATGCAAAACCGAACTTTACAAGAACCAAATGATCTTTATTCGATCGATCACCTCGTCCCATCCACGCTAAGCGCTCGGCGTTTTGTTTACATATCGTATTGCGGCACAATAGACCCGGTATTATAATGAGTGCGCCCACGCAATCACTTGGTTAAGGAGATGATTTTCCTGGCGCCAATGTTGAGCGGTAGCGTCCATTGATTCGTATGTCCCTTCCGCAGGGAAGGAGGGATGGAGGGGTCCATAGGAAACCACGTCCTGTCCTTGAGGATGACAAATATCCCATAATCTCAAGCCCCCTCACCTTGCCCGTGGGTGTCATCCTGCTGAATAACAAACGAGACTCTGAAAACCGACTGGCGGTGTGTACCCATCACGATTGAAGGCGGTAGCTAAATACAAACAGGCCGGTGACGGGACAGCAGCGTGTACGGGAGCGGAAAAGCTACCAGCTGTGATCGTCAACCACCCGCCTGCCAGGGTGCGATATGGCTCATGGCGATTATCAGCTGTGCTCGCGACTTCGTCCCGGTTGGAATAGTACTTTTCCTTCTTCCCCCCCGTTTTTTTCTTTTTACATTTTCTATTATATCTTCGCTCCTAATAGTTGCAGCGTGGATGTATATAGCCTAAAGCCTTTCTCGATAAATGGTCTATTTAACACAAAAAGAATTTTTCAATTCCGGACCAGTAGTCCTGAGATTAGCGCGGTTTCAAACAAAACAACCAAACAAACTCTTCAGCTTTATAATATTAGTTAAGATTAAGATATCTTCCAGTGCCTCCGCTGCCTCTTTCTTCTGCGAGATCATCGTCTCGTTGCTCGCCCAGTCTCTTTCGGACGCCGTCATCTGCCGCAAGAGTTACCAGCTGCCATTTGTCATCATCGTACACCTCGCACCAATCTCAAGATTTCATCCTTATCATCTTGATAGATCCAGTCTTCACAGTGCGTTTTGCGCGCAATTTTCTACCTCCGTGCAACTGTTCTTTTGGAATCAGCTTTCCGGCGGCAATTTTCCAAATGGATACTACCTAGGGACCTCATAAGCGAGCCTACAGATGTCTCAAGAGCAGGGGCAACGCACCTGTGACTCCCCTAGTGTTGCGCGTTGTCTATGGGCTGTTCACCTTACCATCAGTGTGACCCTTCAGGCCCGTTGCCCCTGTTCATAAAAAAAGAGTTGCGGCAGATCGAGCTCCTGTGACGAGGACGGAGGCGCTCATTAGCCGAGGCAGGGGCAACGTAGAATCCTTCTGCCGTGTCCTCTTGAGCCAACTGCTGCAGGAAACATCTTAGCAACTTTTTTTTCTTTTTTTTTGAGGGGAGAATGCATTAGGGCCCACCTTCATGCCGTCTCGGGGGGGGACGCAGGCATGGTGTGTGGGGGACTCGCACCTCCGCAAAATAAATATCAGACAACATCACATACATTGCCTCTAATCCCCAAAGTAAGCCACTTGGTTAAGGGTATCAGAACAACGAAGGTACACGATTAAATACTAAATACAGATTATACACAGCCAAGACACGGAACAAACACAGTGTTCATCACAACCGATGTTGCCCGGGGGGAATGAACCCACCGACCCTTGGTTCAGAAGGCAGGGGTCACTACCAATTGAGCCACCGAGCTGAGTCTAAAATGGGAGAAGGCATACCACTAAAACCCCCTGTGTCGCCAGTGGGCAAAAAATCTTTACCACTTAGACCACACACTCTATGACAAATACCACTAACTTATTACCTTTATAACTTCAAAAGAGACCATGTTCCACCATTTACGAAGTGGACCCTTTGTACCACGAGCGGGAATTCCGAATATTGGGAGCGAATCACCTGTTCTCTGACGTCATCGGTTACGCCTACGGTTGAAAATTTAAAGTTTACTGTCAAACTGACATTAAATTGGACGTTTTTATTTTTTTTAATAATGCCGGCCACTTTGTTGTGGGGCAGAGGAAAGGAACTAGTCTTATTTGGTTGAGAGTTTAGTTTTTAATGGTTTCATGCAAAGGATTGCAATTATTAGTTTGATAAGTGCCGTATGTAGTATGAAATAGGTTGGTGTAGTTTATTGATCTACCTACACGTTAATTTAATGTGATATTACAAAGTATGTAAGTAACATGATTTTAATTGCTAGTCATTATTAGGCAGACCAGACGACAGACTTCCGTTCGACGCAACTTCTCTTGCAATTATATGCAAGTAATGCCCACGACGCGCAAAAAATCTATCGCGGATGTTTCACAAACTCACACGCCACACGACGCACATCTTCGATCAATCCTGTCCGGCAACCTAAACGCTCTTTTTAAAATGTCTCAGACGCAGACTCTATCGCACAAAAAGTGTTGTCGTCTGGGCTGCTGCACCCTATAAGTAACTGAACCTGGCTAGTCATTTGAAATAAGGTCTTATTGGATTTCGATAAAAAAAAAAATACTAGATTACGCAATTGATGATTATACAGACGCCTAGTCCATTTTTTAATTTATTTATTTAAGGACAGCCACAAAACACATCACGCAGTAACATGGTATTAACAATAAGTTCCCATTATTAGTGCTAAAGGGACGCCTAAATTAGAGGCTTGCCAACGGCATGGCCAATAAATGGTTGAAATGTGTTGCCGCTGTGGCTGCCGCCATTAGCCCTACAGGACTACACGTCTTGGGATCGAGATTCTCACTAATGCCACGCCACAGAGGCAACACTTGCCGCTGATCAAACAGCGATACCCCACTTTGGCTTTATTTATTAAAGGGGTACGAATAGATCTCATAAAAACACTGGCTTATCGAATATTGTCCTATAGTGTGCCTTTTTAGAGACTTTGTTATACAGTACACTGCATTCTATTTATGGATGACAAGTGCCCAAGTTGCTTTTTAACATTTTAGTGGAGAAACAAAATATATTTAGAAGGACGTGGTATATAGCGGGAGCACTGAAATACAACCTCAGATTATAGCATCGGCGGACAATCTAAGCGGACCATTGACTAGCTTATGCAAAAACTTGAATCAGCCCAATCTCTTCTTCGCCCCCTTTTAATGCTTTTTTATGATTTTTTTTTTTATTTCAAACCATCACACCAAAGGGATTAAAGGCCTTAAAAATAGCATCTGGTCATATACCATTTCTCAAAAACCATCAAATAACACAACAACACCGACCTTAAAACTAAATTTATTATCCGACAGACACACCTCTTGGAAAAGGCAAAGTGAGAGCGAGCTGAAAGAAGTCGGGTTCAGTATGTTTAATCTTAACTAATCTTAACTAATATTATAAAGCTGAAGAGTTTGTTTGTTTGAACGCGCTAATCTCAGGAACTAAGTACTGGTCCGAATTGAAAAATTCTTTTTGTGTTGAATAGACCATTTATCGAGGAAGGTTTTAGGCTATATAACATCACGTTGCAACTATTAGGAGCGAAGAAATAATGGAAAATGTAGAAAAAACGGGGAAAAAATAACTATTCCACGCGGACGAAGTCGCGAGCACAGCTAGTTTATAATATTTTGACGAGCTCTTCGTGCGTTTGTGTGGTTTTCTGGATTTATAATATGACCACCCCATCTCATTCCGCAGGTGTAATAGAACACGACTAAGGGAATATCAGGAAACGGGCAGCAGCGTTTACCCGGGTACAAATAAAACATCAACCCTCCTGCCAAGGAAGGCGTACTTAGCTAAATAGGTACCAATATTTTCTTTTTTATAGTGGCTCAACATAATGGCTTCCCTACGCCTGATGGAAAGCGAAAGAGAAGTCCAAGTCGCTGTGACAACGGGCAAGTAACTGGTCAGTTACCTGTCAATTGCCACCGATGACGGGCAGCAGCGTCACCCGAGCGAGGAGCTACACCCTGCGATCGCCAAGACGCCTGCTGATATTTACCCAAAGTAGCGAACAACTGGAGAAGCCTATGTCCAGCAGTGGACTGCGATGCGCTGATGATAATGATGTTGTATTGTAAAAAGATTCTTCATTTATTTTTGATTTTATTTGATTGATACATTCTCAAAACATTCTGCTGTCTGCATGACCTGTAAGGTTGACAATGACAGGATGACTGTTAGAGAACGCTTCTAGCATCAAGTTCGCTTTTTGTACCATTTTTGTGCTTTAAAGTTTAAATAAATAAACAAAACGCATTGGTCAGTTCCCCGTTTTTCCATTATACCAACGGTACCCCAAAAGAGGACAGTCAGATCCGAAATACAATAATCATAAGTCAAAGCTGTACAGTCGGCCGGGCAGCTCGCCACTCGACACTCGCAATTATATCTTTAAGTCATTTTATATCTTAAACCGTAAATTATGTGGCTGAGAGTACTATGAGAAATCGAATGGATATATATATATTTTTTGTGAGTTTATGAAGAAATTATCCTCATATATATCCCCGGATCCCGTTTATACATTCTGAGTACCGATCAAAACAAAAATTCAGTCTGTATTCCCCTCGAGTGAGAATCGAGTGAGTTTCAAAGAGTAACGGTACCGTATTCAAAGAGCTATGTTCATCTACACACCAGTCACGTGGTCACCTATCAACCTAACCAAAGCGAACGATACTTCATTTGCTAAATGTCCTAATGATAAATGCACTAACAAGTAAATAATTATTACTACATAAGTCTATTTGAAGTGTGAATAGATTTATACACTTGTCATAAGTCTTAATGAGAGTCTTAAAGAGAGGTAGGGCATGGCGAATCTTCGCTCGAATTGAGCTGCCCGTCCGGGGAAGGACCTCCACCCTATAGAATACCGCAGCCAAATGACCTCTGGGTCGTGTTTCTGCCGGTAAGTAGGGTTTCCGGAGCTCGTGGGGGGTTGGGGTTGGGCCGGCATGGCGGTGGCAACTGACAGGTAACTGACCAGTTACTTGCCCGTTATCACAGTGACTTGGGCAAAAATCCAGTACCAACTTCATCCAGTAACTAATTACATAAGTCAATTGTTCTCGATTTGAATTGTATAATTTCTTACAACATTTCTTTCCCAAAATGTAACATAGATAAGTAAAACTGTTGTAACTTTGTACTTACGTGACTTTATAGTATTGGGGTTCCGTCTGTCTGTTCAGTAACTTCAAAAAAACCAAATTCCAAAAGCTTGAGTTTAATTCGTGGTTTAATTGGGTTAAAAAAATTGATATTTTTAATTTTTTTTTTTGTTTTTTGGTGGCGGAAGAGCAAGTGGCCTCATCATCATCATCAGCCTCTATCAGTCCACTGCTGGACATAGCTGCCAAAGTTCGCCACGGTGTTCGATCCTAGGCTGCTCGCACCGAGCTTTTGAAAGCCGTCCTGCGCAAATCGTCACTCCACCTGGCCTGAGGGCGGTACACTACGTTACCGAGCAAGCGGCCTGTCTGATCTTAAACAGTAACCGCCGCCCATGGACATCTGCCATGCCAGGGGCACTTTTTGGAAATAAAGTATTTTTGTGAATTATATTTTATGAATATTCTTTTTTATGAATAGACAGACTCGGTGGCTCATTTGGCAGTGACCTCTGCCCTCTGAGCCAAGGGTCGTGGGTTCGATTCCCGCACAGTACAAACATTTGTGTTCATGAACATGTCTGTTTGTATTGGTCTGGGTGTAATCTATGTATAATAATAATATGTATTTATTTACAAAAAAAAAGTATCTAAGTAAGTTTATCAGTTGTCTAGTACCCATAGTACAAGCTTCGGCTTAGTTTGGGGCTAGGTGGCGCTGTGTGGCCCAGCGTGGCATGTCTTGGGTTATTTATTTATTATTTATTTTGGAAATAAAGCACTTTTTGGAAATAAAGTACTTTTTGTTTTCATTATTTTGTTTTATTAATCATCAACCTATCGCAATCAGTGTAACCTTGTTAATTATTGTGCTACCTATAACTTGTAATTATTTTAAGATTTAAGATACCAGATGTAACAAATTGTCCTAATAAAGTTTTATTATTATTTTATTTGTTCCATGTTGCCAAAAGTATGAAAATTTGTATGAGAATTTGTTTATCTAAATAATCTTATCTTATCTTATCTTATCTTATTCTTATTTCTTATGTGCTCGCGACTTCGTCCGCGTGGAATAGTAATTTTTTCCCCGTTTTTTTTTACATTTTCCATTATTTCTTCGCTCCTAACAGTTGCAGCGTGATGTTATATAGCCTAAAGCCTTCCTCGATAAATGGTCTATTCAACACAAAAAGAATTTTTCAATTCGGACCAGTAGTTCCTGAGATTAGCGCGTTCAAACAAACAAACAAACAAACAAACAAACAAACTCTTCAGCTTTATAATAGTAGTTAAGATTAATATTATAAAGCTGAAGAGTTTGTTTGTTTGTTTGTTTGAACACGCTAATCTCAGGAACTACTGGTCCGAATTGAAAAATTCTTTTTGTGTTGAATAGACGATTTATCGAGGAAGGCTTTAGGCTATATAACATCACGCTGCAACTATTAGGAGCGAAGAAATAATAGAAAATGTAAAAAAACGGGGAAAAAATAACTATTCCACGCGGACGAAGTCGCGAGCACAGCTAGTTCTACGATAAAGCCCTAACATCTGTACGGAACCTTCTTTCAACAAGAATTTATGTCTTAGTTACTGTTTTTTTTTCTACAAACATCAAAATCACGATTGCGTATCGTCACGAGCGAATCCGGATCAATTAGTCATTGGTCACAGATAATTGGAGCGAGTTGTATTATACGGGCGCACGGCAGTGGTCTCGCCAAGTTATTATCATTTGACGAGGATTTTTTTTAAGTCTTTTTTTTTTTCCAATGACTACAATGATGGCCAGGCCGGCCTTGTCATCATCACCGGACTGTTGGGGGAGCGGAAGGCTCTCACCCCTAGGTAAGCTAAGCAGCACAGCTAAGGGCGCCCCCTAGTGGGACTCGGGCCTCGGCTTAGGGCGCTGCTGGGAGGGTCCCTACGGACGATATTTTGAGGAGAGGGGCGACCGGTTGCGGGCCGGTTTCGGAATTACCACTGTAACTATATCGTTTGGGAGAATTGCTTTGGTCACCACTCTTGGCAGGTGGGTTGGTGACCGCAGTATCCTACGGGTACAAAATAAGACCTAGGGATGGTCAGAAAAGAGATACCAGCCTCTTAGTCGTCTTATACGACGAAACCACGGTATGAGATGGGGTGGTCATGGTTGACTGGTAGAGAATGCCTATGTGACATTAAGTCTCCTTTTTTTACACCATTTTATTGTGCAATAAAGATTTATTAAATATTTTTTTTGACAAAAATCCAATAGCAAACTATCTACCGCAGCCAAATGACCTCAAGGTCGTGTTTCTGCCGGTGAGTAGGGTTTCCGGAACTCGTGGGGGGTTAGGCTCGGGCCGGCACGGCGGTGGCGACTGACAGGTAACTGAACAGTTACTTGCCCGTTGTCACAGCGACTTGGGCTTCTCTTTCGCTTTTCATCAGGCGTAAGAAAGCCATTATGTCAAGCTACTATAAAAAAATATCTAGCTCAAATCAGGATTCGAACCCAAAACCTCCCGGCATGTGCGCGGCGCCAGTAACCACCAACCAGTCAACAAAGCAACACAAACTGACATACCCACCAATTATCATTACATATGCAAGTTTAAGCAACAAAGGCGTCTGTGGGCCGGCCGGGAGCCGAACCGCTGGCCCGCGATTATGCGCCGACGGGTAACGCACCGGGTATGTAAATACGGTTGGGTAGCGGGTTCGGTGCCAGGTGAGAGCGGTTTGAAGAATAAAAATAAAATAAATAAATAACCCAAGACATTTCACGCTGGGCCGCACAGCGCCATCTAGCCCCAAACTAAGCCGAAGATATAGGTACCCATAATCGCCACGCTGGGCAGGCGGGTTGGGTATAGCAGGGCAACTAACTGGCCAGTGCTAGTTACGAGAAGTCCAGGATCAACCAAAACGGTGAGCAATTGGATTGCCAACGCGCCTGCCCAGCATAGCGATTATGGGTATATCCTCCGGATGTTTGCCCTAAGTGGCGAACAGCTGGAGAGGCCTATGTCCAGCAGTGGACTTAGGCCTATCATAAAATAAATATGTATGTACGTACGGTACGTGCATTATTTGTATACCTACTAGCTGTGCCAGCGACGTCGCACGCGTGGATATCGGGTTTCAAAAATAATGGACTTCCATAAAATTCCTATCTATACCTATACCTAGTGCCTAAGTTTTAAGTTAAACCTCTAGCAATACAATGATGAAAACCGCATTCAATTTCATCCAGTAGTTATCGCGTTATGCGCGAACAAACATACAGTAAAAATTTCGTCTGTTTTCCCAACACTTTCCATCACTGCTCTGCTCCTATTGATTGTAGCGTAATGAAAAGTATACTATAACCTGCCCAGGAGTATGAAGAATAATTGTACCAAATTTCATTAAAATCCGTTCAGTAGTTTTTGTTTCTATAACGAACATACAGACAGACAGACAGACAAAACTTTTACTGATCTTGCATTTTTGGCATCAGTATCGATCATTAATAGTTATTTGATAGATATTTTGAAAAAATATTTAATGTACAGAATTGACCTCTCTACAGATTTACTAAAAGTATACTCGTAGAAGAAGATTAGATTAGTGGATATAATTATAGCTGTTGTTAGAACCACATTATAGATTTCTGGCTCGCCCAATGATCGACTGGTAGAGAATGCCACGTGGCATTAAGTCCGCCATTTGGACTTTCTTTATGCCATAAAGATTAAATAAATAAAAACCCCAACATGACCTCTCCCGTAAAGACATATGGGCATTATGACAAAACAATTGCTAATTAAGTCCCGATTGTACTCAAATTGCTGCCATTAAGGTGCAAGAGCATTTAACGTACAGCTAATTGGTTTTTGAGGGCCTACCCTTAATTAGGGAGGGTTTGTCGAGGAAATATTAATTTGTTGTTAATTTATGACGTTTATTTAATTTATTATGTTTAATATGTTGTCTAAGCCTCTACATGCATTATGCTTACTTAATTATTCATCCATACTACATACTATACTATATAATATTATAAATGGGAAAGTGTGACTGTCTGTCTGTAACGTTTGTCTTCCTTTCACGCCAAAATGGAGCGACGAATTGACGTGATTTTTAAGTGGAGATAGTTGAAGGGATGGAGAGTAACATAGGATACTTTTTGCCCCTTTCTAACACCCCACTTCCCTAAAATGGGGGGTGGAAGTTTGTATGGAGCGTTCACCCCGAATTTAACGCGAGCGAAGCCGCGGGCAAAAGCTAGTACCTACTAATATAAATAAATATGACATGCCACGCTGGGCCACACAGCGCCATCTAGTCCCAAACTAAGCCGAAGCTTAAACCTTCAGTGCTAGACAACAACAAGGCTTATACCTTCAGTGCTAGACGACAATCTAGTATGGTATTATTTATTTAGGATGTATCATCTTTTCGCTCCAAGCCAACCTCACCTGCCCCTGGTGCATCCTGCCGAATAACAAACGAGGCGCTGGCAACCGACTGGTGGCAGTATAACCATCACTATTGAAGGCGTAGCTAAATAACACAGACCGATGACGGGCAGCAGCGTCACCGGAGCGAGAAGCTACCTCTTGCGATCGCCAACCCGCCTGCCTAGCGTGGAGATTATGGGTATAGCCTCCAGATGTTTTCCCTGAGTGGTAAACAACTGGAGAGGTCTATGTCCAGCAGTGGACTGCAATAGGCTGATGATGATGATGACAATGCAAAAAGTGTTAACTTGGAAGCCGTCCTGGATATGTTGTCGTCATTGTCATCCAGGAAATCCTCAACTTTGTATTTTTTCTTCTTCTTTCATTTTTTATAGTAGCTCTACATAATGGCTTCCCTACGCCTGATGAAAAACGAAAGAAAAGCCCAAGTCGCTGTGAGAACGGGCAAGTAACTGGTCAGTTACCTGTCTGTTGCCACCGCCATGCTGGCCCAACCCTAACCCCTCATGAGCTCCGGAAACCCTACTCGCCGGCAGAAACACGACCCGGAGGTCATTTGTCTGCGGTATTCTATAGGGCGGAGGTCCTTCCCCGTTCGGGCGGCTCAATTCGAGGGAAGATTCGCTATGCCCTACCTCTCTTTGTAAGTAATGTATTTTCCTGTAATGTCTCTGTATTGTGCAATAAAGAATATTTATCTATCTATCTTAGATCAACAAATAAATGTACGTACATTAAAATCATGATATTATTAATGTAACTGCGAACACGAACGGACAGACAACTCAATTTATTAGTAATAAAGAGACGTTGTTGTAATGTGGGGGCTATCAATCGTTGGCGGGTTTTAATAGATTTTAGAGATCTGCTATGCAATGAGAGAAACCTTTTTTATGCATAATGTTCAATAGGGAATATGCATGACTTTTTCTTATGGATTTATTGAGATCTTTTATCTTCCAGATATATAAACATCCAAGAATTTTTAAACTATCTTTTCTATTAAGCGAGTTACAAAGCGTTATTGCTTAGATAGAGAGATCCGACGTGGCGGATGACGTCACGTACCGTGCGCGCCATACAAACTCCATAGAAAAATCTGTTTCGCGTGAGAGAGACGGATATATTTACTTTCAACGGCTGTATCTTGCCCATTTTTCAACCAATTTTGATTTTGTTTTCACTGTTCGTAGTCGAGCCCCACAGGGGGCGCCCTCAGCGCCGTTGCTTAAATTTTTAGGGGTGAGAGCCTTCCGCTCCCCCAACAGTCCGGTGATGATGACAAGGCCGCCCTGGCCATCATCGTAGTCATTTAGAAAAAAAAAAATGATTGTAAATACATTAAACTATTTTTCATGGATATTCCCTATTCGAGCGAAGATTCGCTATGCCCTACCACGCGCTAAATCACACATGTCCCGACCAAAACCTAGCAACTGATACACCATTGTCAGTTGCCTGGTAGAGATCCACAATAGTGCAGGTGGCATGACAATGACTAATTGTTATTAAGGGACTTATAGCAGTGGACGACTGCAGGATATCATCATCATCCTAGCCTTTTTCCCGATTGTCTCAGGGTCGGCTTCCCAAACTAAGAGATTTGGCGAGGGCTAAGCTTTTACACAGAGCGACTGCCATCAGACCTCCGCAACACTTAGGGTAAGCTATACCCATTCCCAGTTAGGCGTCAGAGTTATCATCATCTCTGATATGATGTAACGACTGCTATCTGAGTTGGTAAAGATAACACCCGGGACCAACAGCTTAACGTGCCTTCCGAAGCACGGAGGAAATCGGTGTCAAATTTTGGTCACCCATCATCGGATTGACCGCGCCAATGGTTGCACAATGTTGCGATCATTGTTATACAAACAAGACCGCGGCGCCACCGAGCTCCTCACTGGACGACTGCAGGCTATAAATAAATAAAATAAAATAAAATAATTTATTTCTGCAAATAGATTCACGAGTAGTACTTTTGCACGTCAAACTTTTTTTCCCCTACTATATAGCACTTCGACGTGATAAGGATGAGGCCTGATGAGAAGAAGTGCCGCAAGAAACTCATCAATTAAGCCTTTTTTTTTCAAAAATATACACAATTATCATACTTTGCTGATGACGAAATATGTTTATTATACAGAACCCAATTACAAAAATGCGTAAAAAATACATATTTCATTTGGCTACGTCTTAAAAGAAAAAATGACCAATAAAAATATCGTCAACGAGTCGAAAGAAATAAAAAACACACTTAATACAAGCTGTAATAACGACTTTATTTCCTGACGCGTTAAGATTATAATTGTACGCACAATTATAGTGAATTTTCGTAAAAGACAGTTTATTTAGATGTGTATTTTTAAGATGAAAATATAGTGTGACCATGAAAATCTTAATATTTATTTATTCTCTCAAATTAAATACCTAACGGTAAGGTATGAAACGAACATATTTTTTTTTATAGTTGCTCGCCATAATTGTTTCCCTGCGCCTGATGGAAAGCGAAAGAGAAGCCCAAGACGCTGTGACAACTGCCAAGGAAATGGTCAGTTACCTGTCAGTTGCCATCGCCATGCCGGCCCAACCCTAACCCCCCACGAGCTCCGGAACCCTACTCATCAAACAGATAGATAGATTACATTATTGTAAAATACAAATATTTACAGAAAAATGTATAACAGGCATGTCGTGGTGCAATTTAGGCGATCTTATCGCTACGTAAGCAATCTCTTCCAGACAACCTTCAGGTCACTTCTGATACCCATAACACAAGTGCATTTTAAGCGACTTAGTTTGGGATCGGAGTAATGTAGGTATGTAATGTTGTTTGATATCCTATAGGAATATCCTATAACTTTCTGACCTGTCGTCACCCCATTTAGGTCAAAGACACACCGCAGTAATAAACATTTTTATCGTAATCATAACTAAGTTATTTCAACTTAATCTAACCAGATTGTTATCTGTGCTGTAAACGCGAAAACAATTTGAGTTTTAACGTCTTTTTATGAGCACGAGTGTTTTGGGTGTCGTTACAAGTGATGTTGTTAAGAGGTTTTTTTTATTAACTTCCGATGCAAAAATGTTTTTTTTTTGCCACTAAGGTGGTAAACAAGCCTCAATACTCAAATCATTTATTGCATCTATAATGTAGAGACATAAATATTACAAGATGTTATAGGTAAGTTAGATCATTATAGACCCTGAAAGGGTACCGCAATTGAAGAGAGGACGTTCATAAGCTTTATTACTCCAGTGAATGTGAAAATTTTGGTAATAATATTAGTACATAAAAATAAATAAAATAACCCAAGACATGCCACGCCGGGCCACACAGCGCCGTCTAGCCCCAAACCAAGCCGAAGCTTGTACTATGAGTACCAAATAACTGATAAAAATACCTACTTAGATACATTTATTTTGTAAATAAATACATATTATACATAGAAAACACCCAGACTATACTTTTCATCACGCTACAATCAATTGGAGCAGAGCAGTGAAGGGAAGTGTTGGGAAAACGGGAGAATTTTGTATCTGTATGTTTAAACGCGCGTCACATAAAAACTACTGCATGGAATTGAATGCGGTTTTCACCAATGTATAGCTAGAAGTCTAACTTAAAATGTAAGTACCATTTTATGGAAGTCCGCTATTTTTGAAACCCGATATCCACGCGCGCGACGCCGCTGGCAGAGCTAGTTATTAATAGTTTTGCTCCATCATTTAGCAAATCAACGCTTTGAACTCATCTTTAAAGTTCTATTCCTATAAAGTTATGACCTTTCTCGCACCGGCTAGACATCTCAACCACAATACTATTAGGGTTAACAAACATTTGCCTAACTTGAGGTGAATACTTAAGAATCAAATCGAATTATTGTGTTATTTTGTCGATAAAATCTCACAATTTCTTGAATAAATATTAGAAATTTTGACAATGTTAACTGTAATCATTATAATTGTTATATTTATCATATTAGGTAAATAAATAATAATAAATATAATAATAAATAACCCAAGACATGCCACGCTGGGCCACACAGCGCCACCAAGCCCCAAACTAAGCCGAAGCTTGTACTATGGGTACTAGACAACTGATAAACTTACTTAGATACATTTTTTTTTGTAAATAAATACATATTATACATAGAAAACACCCAGACCAATACAAACAGACACGTTCATGAACACAAATGTTTGTACTGTGCGGGAATCGAACCCACGACCCTTGGCTAAGAGGGCAGAGGTCACTACCAAATGAGCCACCGAGCCTGTCAGGTAGAATCTTAGTAGGAATTATAGACGGGACCCATCATATTTTCATCCGGTGCATCCTGCCGAATAACAAACGAGGCTCTGGCAACCGACTGGTGGCGGTATAACCATCACGATTGAAGGGGTAGCTAAATACCACAGGACGATGACGGGCAGCAGCGTCACCGGAGCGAGGAGCTACGCCCTGCGATACCCAACCCGCTAGCCCAGAGTGGCGGTTATGGGTAAATTTTCGAGATCTTTGACCTAAGTGACTGGTGTGTGTGGTATATGTCCAGTGGACAGCAATAGGCTGATGATGATGACAGTAATGATGATGCCCTAAGCGAAGCAAAGCTGATCTATAGGATAAAATAAGTACTAGATTCCGTAGGTACCTATTTAGTATTCAAACAGCGTCCTTGGTCCGCGGAACATAAATTTTATTTAGCCGATAAAATTTTTTATATTTTGTGCTCGAGTTCATTCCGAAAACCAAACAAATTGATATTCACATCAAAAAAGCAATTTTGTCTGACAATACATGTAATATCCTACGACTCATTCATTCGCCGACAGAAGGATGGGGCTTCACTGCGAGCGGGATTTGTAACTTTAAACGATCCGTTTGACCCGAGATGGGTTACATCATCATCATCATCATCATCATCAGCCTATCGCAGTCCACTGTTGGACATAGGCCTCTCCAGTTGTTCGCCACTTAGGGCAAACATCTGGAGGAAATACCCATAATCGCCACGCTGGGCAGGCGGGTTGGCGATCGCAGGGCGTAGCTTATTGCTCCGGTGACGCTGCTGCCCGTCACCGGTCTTTAGTATTTAGCTACGCCTTCAATTGTGATGGTTATACCGCCACCAGTCGGTTGCCAGCGCCTCGTTTGCTATTTGGCAGAATGCACCACGGGCAGGTGAGGTTGGCTTGGAGCGAAAAGATGATGGGTCGCTCCCTTACATCCCTAGATGGGTTACAATCTCGTATTAATTTGCTTCGTGGTTAAATTAGTGTGAACGGGGTGCAGCCGTTGCACAAGGTCCTCCTGGGGAGCACTCCATTGCTCCCCAGAGCCGGGGGTAGGGGTGTTTGCCCCAGGAGTGCCGGCCTGTCGCTCCCCCTATCCAGGCGCCTGTAGGGTCCAGATAAGGCGCGCCGCACTAGTGGTGTCGTGGCAGTCTTAGCCCAAGGTCCCATGACACCACCCATTAGGCGCTTGACGAAGGCACCGGGGTTCTTTAGTGGGTATTCCCTGCCTCATTTCCATCCCGAGGCAGGGTGCCGCCCTTCTGTTCTAAGGGTGGCGTGAGTCCCACATACCTCGTCACCCCCCCGGGTGGCGGGGATGCGTCAAAGCATTTTTCCCCGGGTCAAAAAAAAAAGAGTGCCGGCCGCATGCGGCCTTATGCTTCGGCGCTACCCGTGTTCCTGCAATTTGTTGCCCACTGTACACAGTGGGGTTTAATGGGTATGCCCTCGCAGTTTTTTTGTATAGTAGCTTGACATAATGGCTTCCCTACGCCTGATGGAAAGCGAAAGAGAAGTCCAAGTCACTGTGACAACGGGCAAGTAACTGGTCAGTTGCCACCGCCATGCCGGCCCAACCCCAACCCCCAAAAGCTCCGGAAACCCTACTCACCGGCAGGAACACGACCCGGAGGTCATTTGGCTGCGGTATTCTATAGGGTGGAGGTCCTTCCCCGGACGGGCGGCTCAATTCGAGCGAAGATTCGCTATGCCCTACCTCTCTTAAAAATAAAATAGCTTATATATAATAGTAATAGCTTCTCAGTGGGACAGAACCTCAAAGCGCCGATGCATTCCTACCTAAAGCGATAAACCGATGTTAGCGGTCCGGGCTTACAACAATAATTAACAATTAACACCCGCCGATGCCTATCCCTTGGCGCGATAACGATTTGCGAAAATGCAAAAAACTCCACGCTCCCAGTGAAGCCCCTACCCCAAAAATCGTAAAACCGTAAACACTGACATGGCAATCGGTAAAATTCATGCCGCTTTTATGGACCATCTTTATTTTCTTTATTTTACTGCCGTATGCGAATTTAAAATCCATTTTACACTTTATACGGGCGTTTGTGATTGGAAATCTGCTCGGTTGATGAGCGGACCGGTTCGGATACGGATTTATTGTATGTGGTGGGTACCTATGGAAAGGGCTATGCTCGGCGTCTCTCTGCGGGATCGCATCCGATGAGGTGGAGCAGAACCAAAGTCACCGACATACCTCACCGGATCAGTAAGCTGAAGGGGCAGTGGGCTGGCCACATCAACCGCAGAACCGATAACCGTTGGGGTAAACGAGCTCTGGAGTTGAGACCGCGTCTCGGCAAACGTAGTGTAGGACGCCCTCAGGTCAGGTGGAGCGACGATTTGCGCAGGACGGCTGGCAAGTCCCGGATGCGAAAGGCGCGGAACCGATCAAAATGATGGCACTTTGATTGGACTCTTGAGGATAAGTCGACGCCACATTTTTAAGAGAGGCAGAGCATAGCGAATCTACGCTCGAATTGAGCCACCCGTTCGGGGGAGGACCTTCGCCTTATAGAATACCGCAGCCAAATGACCTTCGGGTCGTGTTTCTGCCAGTGGGTAGGGTTACCTCTCAGTTGCCATCGCCATGCCGGCCCAACCCTAACCCCCCACGAGCTCCGGCAACCCTACTCACCAGCAGAAACACGACCCGGAGGTCATTTGGTTGCGGTATTCTATAGGGTGGAGGTCCTTCCCCGGACGCGCAGCTCAATATGAGCGATGATTCGCTATGCCCTACTTCTCTTAAAATAAAATCAAATAAAAACGACTTCAATATGGTGACACTGGCACCAACTAAAAAAAAAACTCTTTCCAAAAAAAAAGATATTTTCTAATCGGTTCACAATTCTTGGAGATATGTAGTAACAAACATACCCGCCACTCCTGCCACTAATTATTGTAAATGGAAAATGTTATCAATGAATTTATATTATTATTATTATTTTTTTTTTTTTAAAAACCTTAGGTTTTCTCAGCACCCTACGGCGGCGCTGGAATACTGAAATCCACGGGCCTAGGCCAAGTGTATCTCAGATGGATTCGTTTGTGAAGATGATAATATAAATCAAATAAAGTTATTGTTATGAGTCAGTTTGTAGAAGTTTTCTTACTATCCTGTATGTGTTTAAAATCACAGCTTTCTGCATTATAAAATAGGTTTTTGAAGTCGGTTAAAAAGGTTTTCTTATTATCTTTTTTATATGAATAAACAGGCGTCATTTACGCTACAGTATTTTACACGACTGGTCATTCTACGTGTATCGTTAAAAATCTAGCATACTTTTTTTTACTTAGTCGGCTATATAAGTACATTTACATTTTCCGTATGACAAAAAGTAGGTTTGGTCTTAAAAATCGCACTATAATTACCAGTTAAATTAAATTAAATAAAAGAATTCATTGATAAAAACTTGCATAGCCATTTTTATGTATTCTTTAAAACTGGCTAAAAATGCGAAAATACTCTGCCGATGTGATATAAAAGTCCCTTAATTATCATAAAAGTCGTTAAGGGTGAGTTTGACCACACACGGAGAAGGGTTCTGTATGTAATATTTATATCTTTTACTAGCTGTGCCGGCGGCGGCGTCGCACGCGTGGATATCGGGTTTCAAAAATAACGGGCTTCCATAAAATGTTACCTAAATTTTAAGTTAGACTTCTAGCAATACATTGGTGAAAACCGCATTTAATTCCATGGAGTAGTTTTCGCGTGATGCGCGATCAAACATACATTTAAAAAGTCCGCTGCTAGACATAGGCCTCTCCAGTTGTTCGCCACTTAGGTCAAACATCTGGAGGATATACCCATAATCGCCACGCTGGGCAGGCGGGTTGGGTATCGCAGGGCGTAGCTTCTCGCCCCGGTGACGCTGCTGCCCGTCATCGGTCTGTGGTATTTAGCTACGCCTTCAATCGTGATGGTTATACCGCCACTAGTCGGTTGCCAGCGCCTCGTTTGTTGTTCTGCAGGATGTACCACGGGCAGGCTGCTGCGTGAGGGAGGCTTGTAGCGAAAAGTGATAGCTCTCTGGTTTACATAAACTAACTACGTATCCCTAAAAGACCTTATAACATCAATAGCCTTACGACGGTCCCCAGTTTTAACACCTTTAAATATCATTTTACGGCGTCCAATAAAATTATTTTTACTGCTAAACTAATCAAATGGTCCGATTTTATCCTTAATTGTATATTTTTATGGCATATTTAAACTTTTTCACGTGACGAAGGCAGTATGAATTTATTTGAGAAATAAAAATGGCGACTGTGGTATATCGTTAAGCTGTATGCGACCGTGCGTAGAAATAATTGTATTTTTTGAGCGAGCATCGCTCGCCAGGTCTCCTTTGACGCCGTCATCTGCCGCAAGAGTTGCGGCAGATCGAGGTCCTGTGCGACAGTGACGAGGACGGAGCGCTCATTGGCAGGCAGGGCAATGCTGAAGCGTATGCTCTGCCGTGTCCTCCGAGCCATTGTCACAATGACGGCAAAGAGGATCGGGCTCTCTCCCGATCCTCCATAGGTACCGGCCGAAGCACCCATGCCCTGTAAGGACCTGGGTCAGCCGGTACGTCACCACCCCGTGGGGGCGCCGCATCCACTCTTCCAAGATGGGGCCAATGGCCTGAGTGGCGCGGCGCCCCTAGGGGCTGGCCCAACCCTAACCCCCACGAGTCCCGGAAACCCCACTCACCGGCAGAAACACGACCCGGAGGTCATTTTGCTGCGGTATTCTATAGGGTGGAAAGGATATCAAGGGCGGGCTGGCCACATCAGCCGCAGAACCGATAACCGTTGGGGTAAACGAGTTCTGGAGTGGAGACCGCGTATCGGCAAACGTAGTGTAGGACGCCCTCGGGCCAAGTGGAGTGACGATTTGCGCAGGACGGCTGGCAAGTGCTGGATGCGAGAAGCCCAAAATCGAGCACAGTGGCGAACTTTGGGAGAGGCCTATGTCCAGCAGTGGACTGATGTGAGCTGATGATGATGATGATGATTCTATAGGGTGGAGGTCCTTCCCCGGACGGGCGGCTCAATTCCAGCGAAGATTCGATATGCCCTACATATTTAAGAGAGATAGGGCATAGCGAATCTTCGCTCGAATTGAGCCGCCCGTCTGGGGAAGGACCTCCACCCTATAGAATACCGCAGCCAAATGACCTCCGGGTCGTGTTTCTGCCGGTGAGTAGGGTTTCCGGAGCTCGTTGGGGGTTAGGGTTTGGCCGGCATGGCAGTGGCAACTGACAGGTAACTGACCAGCTACTTGCCCCTTGTGACAGCGACTTGGGCTTCTCTTTTGCTTTCCATCAGGCGTAGGGAAGCCATTATGTCGAGCCACTATAAAAAAAAAAAACATCCCTTACACAGCTACAGTTAGTTACACTATACACGAGTTCAGGACCACCGTAGTCTATGGTTTCCTAGTTAATATTCATAGGTACTTCGTCTCTGACGTCACCGGGCATAGAGGAAGCTATAAAACTCCCGTATTGGCTTGTCCAAATTTTAGGAGCCTACTGCTATGAATGCTTAATGCTGTAGTGGGGTTGCGGTGATATGGCGTCTGTGCGGTAAATCAAATGGAGTCTACATTATTAAATTTCTTTCTTTTTTTTTCAAATAATAAATAAATAATAATAATACTTTTTTTTCTTTTTTTTTTATAGTGGCTCGACATAATGGCTTCCCTACGCCTGATGGAAAGCGAAAGAGAGGCCCAAGTCGCTGTGACAACTGGCAAGTAACTGGTCGGTTACCTGTCAGTTGCCACTGCCATGCCGGCCCAACCCTAACCCCCCCATCACGCAAAAACTACTGCATGGATTTGAATGCGGTTTTCTTCAATGTATTGCTACTCTTTTATGGAAGTCCGTTACTAAACGCCGGCACAGCTAGTTATTAATATTACAAGGAGGAAAAGTTTGATTGTTTTTTGTTTGCGTTTTTGCATTGAATAGGCTCCGAAACTACTGGACCGATTTGAAAAATTCTTTCACTGCTCGGAAGCTCTCCGGGAAACAGAGGCTATTATTACATTAAACTTTCAAAAAAAGTTAGGGATTTTTATTAAAACACCAATAATGTATCCCAATCATATTGAAAGGTAGGGCATAGCGAATCTTCGCTCGAATTGAGCCACCCGTCCGGGGAAGGACCTCCAGCCAAATGACCTCCGGGTTTTCATTCATCATGATCAGATTATCGCAGTCCACTGCTGGACATAGGCCCCGGTTAAGTTGGTTTTCAATGAATGAATAGACAGCTTATTTCACAAAAAGTCTACCAAAGGCCAAATACAAACGCCACTATATTTTAAGTATCTCCTTGCATACTAACTTATGTTCCGACCCTGATGGTAGGGACTCTGCCAAAAGCCACAAGCGTTGCTCCACTGAGCTCATCATTCGCACTTCCTGTCGTAAAGATGAATCAACTCAAAACATGCCACGCTGGGCCACACAGCGCCATCTAGTTTTATTTTTATTTAATTTATTTTATAGTGGCTCGACATAATAAACAAATGTTGTTGAATCAAATATAAATAAATAATGGCTTCCCTACGCCAGATGGAAAGCGAAAGAGAAGCCCAAGTCGCTGTGACAACGGGCAAGTAACAGTTACCTGTCAGTTGTCACTGCCATGCTGGCCTAACCCCTAACCCTAACCTCCCACGAGCTCCGGAAACCCTACTCACCGGCAGAATCACGACCCAGAGGTCATTTGGCTGCGGTATTCTATAGGGTGGAGGTCCTTCCCCGGACGGGCGGCTCAATTCGAGCGAAGTTTCGCTCATGCACACAATTGTTTGCACTGTGCGGGAACCGAAACTGCGACCACCATTTCGGAGGCAACGTTCACTACAACTAAACCGATCTGTTAAAAAAAACTACTTTGCAAGTAACTTTCCATGTCTAATACACTACTTAATTAGCATGTAAGTACATGTATCCATACATCATACAAAACTTTTTGTACATTAGAATTCCGTTGTGGGCCGAACGAAACAATAAGAGGAATGTCCGAACAGTGACTGAATCAGTCAAAATGTGATTTGCATGTACAGTCGCGGTCACAAGTGGCTTTGGGAATATACATCAAAAATATTTGTATGAAAATGTATTGTTATTGTTTAACAAATATTTCTTATGTAACCTTAAGCCATTTAATGTAAAAACTCAAAGAGGCAGCTAAGTTCACCGTGCAAACATTTTTTTTAAACCCGTGCTGTCCCTCTGTCTGGCAAAGGTCTCCCCCAAATCCTTCCAATGAAAGAAAGAAAGAAGAAAGAAAAACATTTATTTAGTGCAAGACAATACATGCCAATTTAGTGCAAGACAATACATGCCAATTTACAAATAAACGGAGTAACTTATAGGTAAAACGTAGGTAAAGGCACATCTAACACTCTCTATCTAAAGCTAGAGCCTGCCTGCCTCTATCCTCTGATTGAAGAAACAAATCGTCACACCATCTTTTCCGGGGCTGCCCTCTTCGGCGGTAGCCGTCTTCTGACACCCATTGTGTGACGATCCTGGCCTATTTCTCCTCCTTCATCCTTTTTTTTTTTTTTTTTTTTTGTTGCACCAGGGGAAAATGCAGTTTACGCATACCCGCTGCCCAGGGAAGCAGACGGGTTATGTGGGACTCGCTCCGCGTCGGCAGAGAATACCCACTAAAAAACCCTGGTTTGCACCGTCAAATGCGCCTTGGGCGACAGCAACGCGGGTCCTCAACTATAACGCCGCGAAGCTGTCAGCGCTGGTCTGCTGTGCAGACACGGGCTGGCCCCCCCACTTGGGGCAGCCTAGAGATCAGGCCCGAAAGGGCCGTCTCTCTCCTCCAAGGACAGAGTTCGTGCAATACGTGGCCAGCATCCCTGTGCCGACCTCGCGGAACTCTGTCGGGCGTGCAGCCGCCGCCGCACGGTGGTTTTTTATTGTGGTTTTCTCCACTTGAGCTCGCGCCCCCTGGTCCCGACCGAAGTCGGGATAACAGGCGGTTTTTTATTGTGGTTTAACTCCACTCGGGCCGGCCAATTAAGGCAAGCCCCCTGGTCCCTTCTGCAAGGGGAAACAGGTTGCCCGGCGAACAATCCAAAATGGACCTATCCGACGACTACGAGAACCGTAGTCGACGGACCCGCCGAGCCGCGGTGATACACCGCCATCCCACGCCCTTAGGCAACGTCTTTCACCAAAGAGATGCGCGGACGCATCCGTTCGGTTCGCGCAAATGCGCCCATCTATAATGTCACGTCCGGGTAAGATGGCCTCGGGCCCAATGTCCAATCCGGTCGCCGACTCGCTCCAATCGGACAAACGCCCCGTCATTGGGGGAGACCCCCTGGCCATAATGGCCACATCGAAATGTGCCTAAGCACTGGCCTTATGGAAGGCGTTGCAGCTATATCAACGCCAACACTGGCCCCACCTTGGTCGAGGAGAGACGGGATCCAATCGTCTCTCCTCTAGGGAATTAGCCGCCGGGTAGCAACACTTCTATACTACCCAACGTTGCCCGGGGTGCGCCGGACCATCCGCTAACAATGTCCCGAAGGAGATTATTAACGGACAGCCGCACGAGGAGGCTTCCCATATTGCACCCCATCCCATATTGCAGCACATATGGCCCGCCAAATCCTAAGTACATTTTTTTTAACTCGGTTTACAATTCACTAAGATACGCGGTGACAAACGTACAACAACAAAAAAAATCGGTTAAAAATTTAAAAATATTCTCTTAACCCTTTCTCAGCCCAGTGTCCGTATTCGGTGTCTCCCACACCGCGCCGCGACCCATCCATCACTCTATTATCGCGTTACACTTACGGCGCATACATTATAATTATATTAGACGGTAGATTAGCAGCCTGTATCTACACGGTGTATACCGCGACGAAATTGTTTGATACTCTGATAGAAAACGTGGAACACTTACAGTTAAGTGCACCTGGTGCAAATAGTACAGACATCGACGGGCAGAAAATGTCTTTATTGCCTCGCGTACAAAAAGCCTGCCCCGCCCCGTCGTCTGCAAAGCGCCATAATGTATACAGTCATCATCAGCCTATCGCAGTCCACTGCTGGATATAGGCCTCTCCAGTGGTCTGCCACTTTGGCCAAACCGCTTTACCCATAATCGCCACGCTGGACAGGCGGGTTGGCGATCGCAAAGCGTAAGTAGTTTCTCGTTGCTGCCCGTCATAGGCCTGTGATATTTGGCAGTGTGAACTGTCAGCGATCAACTATTTGTACATGGATCACTTTTGATTACACGAATATATATATCTTTTGTATGTTTCTTGAGCGAGAAAACAGCCAATATAGTTAGTTGATTTCTTACAGGCGGTGGGAAAACTGGGTAAAAGTATAAAAATTA
The DNA here is from genome assembly GCA_031163375.1 of Conogethes punctiferalis. Lineage (NCBI taxonomy): Eukaryota > Metazoa > Arthropoda > Insecta > Lepidoptera > Crambidae > Conogethes > Conogethes punctiferalis. The sequence continues at coordinate 2,225,783 of CM062104.1, forward strand.
ATCGGTCTTACCTCGCCATAGGAAATTTCCAGAGAACCCAAAAGTCTCCTCTTTTTTACCTACTATCAAAACTTTTAGTTCACGCTACACCGATATGAGAGTGAATCAATAATTGGTATTGCCCACGGCAATGACCAACAAACATTGGTACCTACGGCTCATTACAGACACACCCCACCCGCCATTGAGATATTCGTAACACCTACTTTATTAATTAGACCATAGGAAAAAGTCGCACGAATTTAAAATAGGATGTAGGGCAGCTATCATCTTTTCGCTCCAAGCCACCCTCACCTACGATATACGGTGTATCCTGCAGAATAACTAACGAGGCTCTGGCAACCGACTGGTGGTATAACCATCACGATTGAAGACGTAGCTAAATAACACAGGTCGCTGACGGGCAGCATCGTCACCGGAGCGAGTAGCTACGCCCTGCGATACCCGACCCGCCTTACTAACTTATAATAAATCTGTAGATCAATTCTGTACATAAAATATTTTTTCAAGATAACTATCAGGTGGTGATTAGTGATCGATACTGATGCCAAAAATGCAATCAGTAAAATTTTTGTCTATTTGTGTGTCTGTTTCGTTATAGAATCAAAGCTACTTGACGGATTTTAACGAAACTTAACACAATTATTTTTCATACTCCTGGGCAGCTTATAGTATACTTTTCATCACGCTACAATCAATAGGAGCAGAGCGGTGACGGGAAATATTGGGAAAACGAAAGATTTATTTTGTATGTTTGAACGCAATTCACGCGTAAATTACTGCATGGAATTGGATGCGGTTTTCACCAATGTATTGCTAGAAGTCTAACTTAAAATTTGGCTACCATTTTATGGAAGTCGTTATATGTGAACCCCGATATCCACGCGAGCAACGACGCTGACACAGCTAAGTTTGAATAAAAACAATAGAGATGTTTCCAGGGTCAAAATACTTACATTTATGTTTAGTCCGTATTTTCGATTATAAAAATATATTGGACACGTATTTTTCCTTTTTTCATTTAAACAAAAAATAACAAATATACAAAGCATCAGCGACAAAATGCCTCACGGCGTGACGTCACACGCAACTTTAACGGGCTATATCTTTGTAATTTCGGGTCTAATTTACAAATGAAAAAATACGTAGGTATCTCTTATTTTTTAATAATCTAGAAGACGTACTAATTAATTTTTTTATGGAAACAAGCCTATTAACCGGACTACTTGGTAGGGAAGTAAGGAATCAGTAAAGCATGTTTACCATACACAGATTCTTTATTTGACACTGTCGGTACATTTTCGTGTACACACAGTGATAACAAGACGATAAGGCTTCATCCTGGCTCACTTGGTGTTGGTTGTAGGCAGAGATGGATGGGCTTAGCACTGATAACGGTTATCATTTCGGCTTTTTATGAGTGGGTTTAGAATAATGAGCGGCGTTGTGTAGTGCTATAGCAAGCTATGTGACCTGTTTGGTGTTTCGATGAATGCTTTTTTATGCGAGATGCGGCAGATGAGCAAGTGTGATGCCTGATGGTAAGCAGTCGACACCGCCCATGGACACCTGCAACTCAAATCGAGTTCTGGGGTCGCTGCTGGCATTTTAAATATGAACACGATCGTTTTTAAAGGTTCCCAAGTCGTAGCTGTTCGGAAAGACTTTCGCAGGGAGTTGGTTCCATAAAACTAAGGCGCGAGGCAAGAAGTTAAAGCGTACAGTCGAGGATCGCCCACCATCGAGATGATGAGGATGGAATTGCAATCGGCTTTGACAGAAAAGAAAGGGTTGAGCTGTCAAACAAAGAGAAGAAATATAAAACGCTTACAGGGGATATAAAAGAGCGATCTATCATCTTTTCGCTCGGAGCCCACCTCACCTACCCGTGGTTCATCCTGCCGAATAACAAACAAGGCACTGCCCGTCATCGGTATTTAGCAACGCCTTCAATTTTGGTGGTTATACCACCACCCGTCGGTTGCCAGCGCCTCGTTTGTTATTCAGCAGGATGCACCATGAGGTTGACGGGAATTAGGTTGGCTTGGAGCGAAAAGATAGGTCGCTCCTTTACTCTTAAGTATAAATAAGTAAATTAAAGCTGTCATAAGCAGTAACCGCCTGTTCCGTGCACATCACACTTTAAAAAAGCCAGCCTATAAGCATGTCTTGGCTTATAACAATCTCTCATAGGTTTTAAGTCTTTAAAGTCTAAGTCACTAACATACATCAAGAACAGTAAAGGTCCAAATATAGTGCCCTGGGCAACACCCACGAAAAGATGCATATTTTTGCTTTTGGGTTTGGCTAGTAAGGTTGGTAAATTAGCAAAAGCATGAATTTAGACTAAATTTTTATCTGTGTGGTTGTTAAAGCTCGGTGGCTCAATTGGTAGTGACCCCTGCCTTCTGAAACAAGAGTCGTGGGTTCGATTCCCACCCGGGACAAACATTCGTGTGATGAACTTGTGTTTGTTCCGTGTCTGGGTGTTAATATTTGTATTTAAGTATTTATTTGTGGTACCTTCGTTGTTCTGATACCCATAACACAAGTGCTCAAGCTACTTACTTTGGGATCGGAGCAATGTATGTGATGTAGTCTGATATTTATTTATTATTTATTAAGATTGATGCTCTCTATGTAAGAGACAGGTCTTAACTCCTAAGTATAAGTAAAGTAAAGCTGTCATAAGTAACCGCCTGTTCCGTGCACATCAAACTTTAAAAAAGCCAGCCTATAAGAGCGGGAGCAGTTTCGCGCGCTAAGTGGGAACGCACATAACATCCCATAGTGATACGGTAAAAGCAGTAATTTGGTTTGAGCGACTTAGGAACTACTGGATGTGGCAAGGCTTTCTTTGTTCGAACTTAGATTTTTTGAAAAATTTGTTATTTATTATTAAGAAACCAACGGCGTAACTAACATAATGGTAATGAAATTACATTCAGTTAGTAAGGCTAATTATATGTTTCATTTAAATTACAACTAGTATAACAATTGCGGAGTGCGAATAAATAGCTCCAAGTACCTAATACACACAATCGTGATAGGCTATATCAACACCCAGTTTAAAATTAAAATATTACTATCAGCTATCAAAGTCGAATTATGACACCCAACCCCCCGATATTTAACGTTATTTAAAGATATTTCATTGTTATATATTTACATCGACAAAGTGCTTAAAACGAACTACAATTTTTGTATTTTTAAAAATGTCCTCCCTCTTCTCGCTGGCTGACTCTTACGAGTTTACCACCGGTTCGGAAAGCAGCATTCTACCGAGAAGATACCGGCAAGAAACTCGTGTAGTTGCTCTTTTCAACTCAACATGGTTTTTACAATATTATTATCACATTTATACTTTTAACTACGACCACGTCATACAGTCTAGGGCCTTACAAAATTAATTATAAATTGGATTAAAAAAAAAATTGGCAAAAAAAAAAACAAGAAGTAGGCTTAATGCTTGTCTCTTCCAGTTGTCCCTAGTTCCAGCCATCTCAAGGCATCTCGTTACGCGCAATGAGAGCACACTCCCTGTGCTCAATTATGTGCTGTGTATTAAGATGTGTTGTGCTCAGCCCTCGCTCCGTGCTTGCATACTTTATGAGAATTATGGGTTTTGCTTTAACTTGAATGGTGTGTCACTTTATGTATATTTGATTTTTAAGTACTATGTTTTATTTTATCACTAACAGACTCGGCGGAGCGGTGATGTGACCTCCTTGGAATATAATAAACCTTATAGCCGACCGCCAAGCCGCGGATCGTTATAACATGTCCTTCTTTAAAAGTGGTAAAGGAGCTAAGATATAAGGAAGTGACCGGTCACCTTTTCGCTCCAAGCCACCCTCATCAGCACGTTGTGCATCCAACCGAATAACAGATGAGGCTCTGGCAACCGACTGGTGGCGGTATAACTATCACAATTGCAGGCGTAGCTAAATACCACAGACCGATGACGGGCAGTAGAGCGAGGAGCTACGCCTTGCAATTGCCAATCCGCCTGCCCAGCGCGACGTATCGTGAGTAAAACCAGATGCTTGACCAATGTGGCTAATAAATTGACCGTAGAGCAGTGGACTGCGTTAGTCTGATGATAATGATGATGATAAAAACGCTACTCTGTTACAAAAATGTTTAATTTTTGCTTTTGGTTTCGGCTATGTAATTAGGAGAAGCATAAATCTAGACTTAAAAGCGATTTATCTAAAATCGACACTTATGTCAATGTATTAATTAACGACAATAACTATCTCTCATAAGCTTTAGTACAGTCATTAACATACATTAAAGATAGTAAAGGATCAAACACGCTACCCTGACGCACACCCTGATAAAAATGTTTAATTTTTGCTTTTCGATTCGGCTAGGTAAATTAGGAGAAGCATAAATCTAGACTTAAAAGCGTTTTAACTACAAATTGACACTTAAGTCAATGTTTTAAGGTTTACTTTTGAATGCAAGGTTTGCAGTTACCATACAAGCTTTTGCCCCGCCCGCACGCACCACGTCACTTCAGATACGCTCCGAGTTAAGAAGCCATAACTGCGTACACGCGATGTGCGGGGCAAAGGAGTGTGGAGCCGGTTTTGTATTTAATTTGGTAACTCAGATAAGTTACTAAAGTACCTAATATTATTTTTTTAGGTATTTAGAATGTCAATGCCCAGTTAAAGATATTATTTTTTCATAGCACACCATACAGTTGACATAAAAACCTGTGGAAGGTACTAAATTTTTAGTTTAATTTACAAATAAAAAATACGTGTCGTTTATTTTTGAACTAGCTGTGCCAGCGGCATCGCACGCGTTGATATCGGGTTTCAAAAATAACGAACTTCCATAAAATGGAAGTTCCATCTAAATTTTAAGTTAGACCGCTAGCAAAACACATTTTGGCGAAAACCGCATTCATATCCATGCAGTAGTTTTTGTGTGATGCACGTTCAAATATACAGATAAAAATTTCTCCCGTTTTGTTGTCCCTGTCTAGTTCTTATAAAATGTTAGAAATACACTTTGCTCGTGTAATCATTGTCATCAATCTGCAAACGTCCACTGCTGGACATGAGGGCCTTCGTCATCACGATTGGCAGGCGGGTCGGTGACCGCCGTAGGTTTTATTAGTCCCAAGGTAAACCTAAAACATTTCACGCTTCATGCATATTCCTTACTAACATTCCATAAGCCGTCTCCATACTAACGCGCCGATGGCGTCTCGGCACCGTACCTACTCAGTATGTGTATAGACGCATTCTTTATATACAGGGTGATGTCTTGTTTGCGTGTTTTTTATGCATTCTTGTCAATTTACATCCTCCTTATCAGACTTAATTAATATCACTTCAATGGCCAATTTAAAGATTATCATTATCATCATTTTTTTTATATAGTGGCTCGACATAATGGCTTCCCTACGCCTGATGGAAAGCGAAAGAGAAGCCCAAGTCGCTGTGACAACGGGCAAGTAACTGGTCAGTTACTTGTCAGTTGCCACCGCCATGCCCCGGCCCAACCCTAACCCCCCACGAGCTCCGGAAACCCTACTCACCGGCAGAAACACGACCCAGAGGACATTTGACTGCGGTATTCTATAGCTCGGCTCGTTTAGAGCGAAGATTCGCTATGCCCTACCTCTCTTAACTTTCTATCATCATCATCGACCCACATCAGTCCACTACTGGATATGTCCAGCAGTAGATTGATGGTGGGTTGGTGATGGTGGCGGCCTCTCCCAAAGTTCGCCACTGTACTCGATTTTGGGCTTCTCACATCCAGGACTTGCCAGCCGTCCTGCCCAAATCGTCACTCCACCTGGCCTGAGGGCGTCCTACACTACGTTTGCCGATACGCGGCCTCCACTCCAAACCTCGTTTACCCCAACGGTTATCGGTTCTGCGGCTGATGTGGCCAGCCCACTGCTACTTCAGCTTACTAATCCGGTGAGCTATGTCGGTAACTTTGGTTCTCTGCCGAATCACCTTATTTCGGATCGGATACCGCAGAGAGACTCTGAGCATATCTTTCCATAGCTCATCATTTAAAATTAAAGGAAATAATAATATTAAGGGGATGTAAAGGAGAAATAATAAAAATAATAATATCAGACAACATCACATACATTGCTCTAATACCAAAGTAAGTAGCTTAAGCACTTGTGTTATGGGTATCAAAACCACAAATAAATACTTAAATACAAATATAAACACCCAGACAAACACAAGTGTTCATCACACGAATGTTTGTCCCGGGTGGGAATCGAACCCACGACCCTTGGTTCAGAAGGTAGGGGTCACTACCAATTGAGCCACAGAGCCAGACAATATTAGTGGTATGCGGATGACAACGCTGTCCAGTACGTGTTTTTCGGGAGAGAAAGGATCGGATGGAATTAGTTGGAATAACTCTTCGGTGCATTTCCCATTGTAGAGACGGCAGAGAACACTAAGACTGGCAATGTCTTTACGTAGTTGAAGAGGCTGTTTATTAATAGCTCCTCACTCAGTGACGCTTCTGCCCGTCATCGGCCTGTGGTATTTAGCTACCCCCCATGTCGCCAGTAGGCAACAGCTAGCAGAAACTCGGTTAGCGTCGAAGTATACCTGCCTGACATATATATCCGGACTCCTGTCTGTTCGAGGACCTGCTGACCGCCAGTGATGGAGCTATCCGCATCTCAGAGTTTTGGTCTCACAACATATAATCGTTTTGTCATCGACTCGATAGAAGAAGAAGAATATACTCAAATAAAATCTGCAGTTTCACGGATTTTCTCCATAATTGTCACATAACATAACTATTTATAGCCTCAGCTAAGTTATATTGTGAGTAATTGTTATGTAGTTTTGGCTATACCTAACAACGTTCTGTTAATTATTAAGATAACTATTTTTTGTGTAGCCTATATTTTGTATATTTTAAGGTAAATAAATTCATTCATTCATTCATTCATACTTAAATCTCACACTTGACTGACTCGATGGCTCATTTGGTAGTAACCTCTGCCCCCTGAGCCAAGGGTCGTAGGTTCGATTCCCGCACAGTACATTTATGTTCATGAGCATGTCTGCTTTGGTCTGGGTGTTCTCTATGTATAACATGAAAGCCTTAAAGAAACTTACTTCTATTTAAAAGGCCGGTAGCAAACCCAGAACTCGACTTGAGTTGCGGGTCTCCATGGGCGGTGTCGACTGCTTACCATCAGGCATCACATTTGCTCGTCTGCCGCCTCTTGCATAAAAAAAATGTATTTATTTACAAAAAAAAATGTATCTAAGTAAGTTTATCAGTTGTCTAGTACCCATAGTACAAGCTTCGGCTTAGTTTGGGGCTAGGTGGCGCTGTGTGGCCCAGCGTGGCATGTCTTGGGTTATTCATTTATTTACTTATTCCAACACGAATCACCGCCATTTTTTGCATCCATCCCATCCGTATCCCGTTACATTTTAATAAGAACACGTCTATTTTCGCCGGTAACTTGAGCGCAGCCTGTATCTGCCCGATCGGGTTTCATGTATGCTTATATTTTGACAGGCGTTTACCGGCCATGAAGCCGTATAGAGGCGGTTAGTGCGATAGAAAAATCAGTAACGCATGTTAGATATGTCACCGGAAAATAGCAAGAATCGTAAGTTGATCAATCTCCTAGGTAGTTGATTAACTTCCGGAAAATAATAAACGGCAGTTGAAATGTATTATTTAACGTATGTATTTTAGTAAATTGATCATTTTACGGGGTCTTGCCGTAAAATCATCCGACGAAGGTGAGGTGAACGTTGATTGGTTCAATGGCTCAAATGGCGTTATCCCGGCAACCAATCAGGGAACAGTGTATTAAGTTACGGGTAATAGTGCACCGTTAAATAGTACATTGAGCACCGATTGGCCCATTTGAGGACGATTTTACTTGTGTCAAAATCGTTAATTATTAAATGACTGTCAGGCTACCGTAAATTGATCAACTAACTGAAATCCATTGCGTAAAATAATACATTTCAACTACCGTTTGTTATATTCCGAAAGTTAATCAACTACCTAGGAAGTTTATCAACTTACGATTCTTGCTATTTTCCGGTGACAGATATAAGCGAAAATTACTTTATAGACTCTCTATCAAAGAGAGGTAGGGCACAGCGAATCTTCGCTGGTATAGAGCTGCCCGTCCGGGGAAGGACCTCCACCCTATAGAATACCGCAGCCAAATGACCACCGGGTCGTGTTTCTGCTGGTGAGTAGGGTCTCCGGAGCTCGTGGGGGTTAGGGTTGGGCCGGCATGACAGTGGCAACTGACAGGTAACTAACCAGTTTCTTGCCAGGTTGTCACAGCGACTTGAGCTTCTCTTTGGCTTTCCATCAGGCGTAGGGATGCCGTTGTGTCGAGCTTCTATAAATATATATATATATATACATATAAGACTATCTAGCTATCTAAGCTGACTGACTAAGCTGCAAGGGTTAGAAACTTGAAATCTCGCCCAAGGTATCTTTAGGGATGTAAGGGAGCGACCCATCATCTTTTCGCTCCAAGCCACCCTCACCTGCCCGTGGTGCATCCTGTCGAATAACAAACGAGGCGCTGGCAACCGACTGGTAACGTCCACTGTTGGACACAGGCCTCCCTCAATGATCATCATCATCATCAGCCTATTACAGCTGTCCACTGCTGGACATAGGCCTCTCCAGTTCTTCGCCACATAGAGCAAACATCTGGAGGATATACCCATAATCGCCACGCTGGGCAGGCGGGTTGGCGATCGCAGGGCGTAGCTTCTTGCTCCGGTGACGCTGCTGCCCGTCATCGGTCTGTGGTATTTAGCTACGCCTTCTATCGTGATGGTTATACCGCCACCAGTCGGTTGCCAGCGCCTCGTTTGTTATTCGGCAGGATGCACCACTGGCAGGTGAGGTTGGCTTGGAGCGAAAAGGTGATAGGTCGCTCCCTTACATCCCAGAGTACATATTCAACATTTATAAGTTGACCATAACCTTTGAACACACCCACACTCTCCCCCCTCTTCCTCCCCCCTCTCAAAGTGGTGGTAAAGCAATCATGTTGACATTTCAACACTTCTTGTTTGACGTTTCATTAAACTGTTTCACCACAGCGTATAACTAGATGCGTGTTCCGGAGTGTAAGGACGTATCTGCCACTTGGATGTGAAGAAAAGTTTGAGAGTGCCGCGTTTTAGGTAACGCCATACGTTGAGCGAGAAAATAAACGCGACAGATGTTCCTATCATAGAGAATAGAGAAGAAGCTAGAATAGTTTTAAGAGAGGTAGGTAGGGCATAGCGAATAATCGTTCGAATTGAGCCGCCCGTCCGGAGAAGGACCTCCTCCCTACAGAATACCGCAACCAAATGACCTTCGGGTCGTGTTTCTGCCGGTGAGTAGAGTTTCCGGAACTCGTGAGGATAATATACGACAATATTCATTTTGTGAAAGCATGAGAAATTTACAATGTTCTTTCTATTCTACGAGGGGTTAGGCATGGCGGTGACGCTGATAAGTAACTGACCAGTTACTTGCCCGTTGTCACAGCGACTTGGGCTTCTCTTTCGCTTTCCATCAGGCGTAGGGAAGCTGCTGGGATTATGTCGCGCTACTATAAAATAAAATACTTAATAATAGATCGCTCCCTTACATCCATCTCATCATCCTAGCCTTTTTCCCGATTGTCTCAGGGTCGACTTCCCAAACTGAGAGATTTGGCGAGGGCTAAGCTTTTACACAGAGCGACTGCCATCAGACCTCCGCAACACTTAGGGTAAGCTATACCCATTCCCAGTTAGGCGTCAGAGTTATCATCATTTCTGATATGATGTAACGACTGCTATCTGAGTTGGTAAAGATAGCACCCGGGACTAACAGCTTAACGTGCCTCCGAAGCACGGAGGAAATCGGTGTCAAATTTTGGTCACCCATCATCGGATTGACCGCGCCAATGGTTGCACAACGTTGCGATCATTGTTAAGCGAACAAGACCGCGGCGCCACCGAGCTCCTCGCTCATCGCTCACTTACATCCAATACGTTAAAATACTTCGTTCGCGTTTAAACCACGCTCGACGTACAACGAGCCCTTAAGGTAAAAAGGCAAATAGAAATAGGTGCGTTTTGTCGACCGCCGTACGATAAATACATTTACTGGTACGTGTTTGTACGGGCCGTGCGTGACCGGAGCGGGCTTACGAATGTTATAGACATGTCAGATCATTTAAAGTTTTTTTTATAAGATGAGCTTTCAAGATGACCTCACTCCACCTGATGGTAAGCGGTCGTGAGGTCCAAAAGTTAGTTTTTCGACAATTTAACAAAATTGGCGTCGTTTGTATTCTTTTTTCACAAGAACGATTGCTTTTTTATACCGCTAAGGTAGGAATGATGTTGAGCGATTACCGCAACCTATGGACGCCTGCAACACCAGGAGCATCACACGCGCGTTACCGATTAAAAAAAAAACTTTTTTTGTTTGAAAGGGTGTATCGTTTTTCTTTGCTAAAAAATTATGTTATTATTGCCACTAAAAATCAAACAATTACAGAAGAAAACCTATAACGCAGGTGTAGATGTATTTATTTATAAACAGCTAGCCACCCGCCGTTGCTTGCTTCGTGTATTTCGGGTTAAATTATTTGCGTTTTAGTAAGGATCCCCTAATTTTTTCTTGCAATAAATATGGCATATATATTTTAATCAGGGTGAAAGTAGATTTTCAGCGGTGAAATAATCTTAGAAATCGGTACAGTAGATTTTGAGTTCATCCAGTACAAAGAAAAATCCTCTTTATAATATAAGTGTAGGTGTCTAGATAAAGAAATCTTACTTAGATATTTTTTAATTTGATTTTTCTTTAACTTTGTTTCTTAAAATTTCAACCTCTATTCAAAACATTCGATATTTATTTCTATTCCTGTATAGATAGATAGGTAGAAACTCTTTATGGCACAAAAACACAGACATTACAGGAAAACACATTACAAACAAAAACAAAGTACAATTTAGACGGTCTTATCGCTTATAGCGATCTTTTCCAGACAACCTTCAGGTAGAGGAAACCAGATTCAACAGATCAAAAACAAAGTTGTATTACCAAATTCCCTCTACACATACCTAACTCTACACAACAGGTAAAATACTCTAACCCAATGTTGACACTATTAAAAGTGCTTTTCGTATGTCGGCTACCGTTCGGAAACTTACCGAATCGCTTATAAAACCCGACCGTCTATTAACACAATTGGTTTGGTAAACTATAGAGACATTCCTGACAGCACGAGTGATGTAGAGTGTGACTAATTGGGAGGTAAATGTATGTGTTTTAGAGGTTTTTAATGAAAGAGTGCTTATTAACTGAGTATCTTCTTTTAGGTCTCGTTGAAGCTAATAACGCCCGTACTTACAAACGTTACTACGTTATAAACTCAGATAGCAGTCGTTACATCATATCAGAGATGATGATAACTCTGACGCCTAACTGGGAATGGGTATAGCTTACCCTAAGTGTTGCGGAGGTCTGATGGCAGTCGCTCTGTGTAAAAGCTTAGCCCTCGCCAAATCTCTCAGTTTGGGAAGCCGACCCTGAGACAATCGGGAAAAATAGGATGATGATGATGACTTACAAACGTTACTATGCACGGGTACCTAAAAACCTATTTATAGACAACACTTAAGTGCCGGTCGCCATAGTAAATGCCCTAATTTTCATAGTGTTGTTAGTTTTCACGGATAAGTATTGCTTGTAAATAAGGGTTTAAAAAAGACACGCAGCAGTCCACTACTGGACATTTGGTAGTGACTTCTGTGAGCGGCAAAAACCCGCTTTATTGGTGTAGAACGGGCTCATAGATACCTGATAAAGGTTATGTACTTTAAAATGATGCGATTTCCGACACATAGCCTTTATGAAATCAGCAATCTACTTTCGGTAAGAAAATTATATGTAATGCAAATTGTTTTAAAAAAGCATAAAAACCTGCCATCTAACACAAACATCGTCACAAGAAAAAGAAGAAAAGAAAGAGCTATTCAAAATAATAGAGTTAACACAGAATTTGCAAAAAAACAATATAATCAGAGATCCATTCACTTATACAACACTTTAGATAATGAATTAGACATAAGAAACAAACAATTATATGAATGTAGAAAAGCTGTTGGTAGCTGGCTGCAGCCTAAGACCTATGATTACATTGAATCACTTTTAAATTGATTTAACTTAAATATAAATAAATATAATATAATAACAATTAATATAACAATTAATATAACCCTTTCAAACCCCAACAAACAAATAACTCACACAAACGTACTCACGCATATATACACACACACACACACACTCACACCACACACACGACACACACACACACCGCACACACAACTCACACACACCACACACACACACACACATAGTTTGTAAGCTTTGTTTTCCTATTTGTTACTATTATTTACTAATTAATTTACTGTAACTCTCTGTTATTTTAAGCTAGCGATTATACTTTTATAAGGAAGGGCAGTGTCCCCTGGCACAGGCTACTATTAGCTTAAAAGGGGACATTGACAATAATAGTTTAAGACCGTACAAATGTTTTATAACGCAAATAAATTTTTTTTTTTTTTTTTTATTTTATTTTTTTTTTTTCTGCCCTCTGAGCCAAGGGTCGTGGGTTCGATTCCCGCACAGGACAAACATTTGTGTTCATAAACATGTCTGTTTGTATTGGTCTGGGTGTTTTCTATGTATAGTATGTATTTATTTACAAAAAAAAAATATCTAAGTAAGTTTATCAGTTGTCTAGTACCCATAGTACAAGCTTCGGCTTAGTTTGGGGCTAGGTGGCGCTGTGTGGCCCAGCGTGGCATGTCTTGGGTTATTATTACTTGGGTTATTGGCCTCTCCAGTTGTTCGCCACTTTGGACAAATACTTGGATGCTTTAGCAATAATCGCAGGTCGTGGCTCCTCGCTCCGGTGACGTTGCTGCCTGTCATGGGTCTGTGGTATTTAGCTACGCCTTCACAACAAACGAGGCGCTGGCAACCGACTGGTGGCGGTTCAACCATCACAATTGGCAGCGTAGCTAAATACCACAGACCGATGACGGGCAGCAGCGTCACCGGAGTGAGAAACTACGTCCTGCGATCGCCAACCCGCCTGCCCAGTGTGGCGATTATGGGTATATCCTCCAGATGTTTGCCCTGAGTGGCGAGCAACTGGAGAGGCCTATGTCCAGCAGTGGACTGCAATAGGCTGATGATGATATAAAAACACAAGCAACACAGCGTTGTACTTGTATTTTAAGCGCAAACAAGACAGACCTTTTTGCATTTTCGCAAATCGTTATCGCGCCAAGGGATAGGCATCGGCGGGTGTTAATTGTTAATTATTGTTGTAAGCCCGGACCGCTAACATCGGTTTATCGCTTTAGGTAGGAATGCATCGGCGCTTTGAGGTTCTGTCCCACTGGGAAGCTATTACATCCCTTTTTTAACGATTTAAACATCTTTGCAAAAATACTGCCGTCATACCGAAAAAGGGCGCATCTAACACTTTTGTCAAAATTGAGTTATATAGTGATTCGGAATCACCAGAAAAAGACGCATCGACCAGTATTTTTAAATTTTGAAAAAACCTTATACTTTTGCTGTTATTAACAACGAAAAAGGACTTATCTACAAAAATTCAGGTGGACCACTAAATTGAAAAGACGTATCTGTACTATACTTAGATGAAAAGGCGTAACTACGTAGAAGCGTCTTATTCGTTTATAAAATATATTAATGTTCATAGGTTGAAATGGCGTAACTACATAATACTAAGAAGAAAAGACGCATCTGAGTAGATACGTCTTACCATCTAAGTATTAACCTTAATCGGTAAGGCGTATGTGGCAGTAGCGTCTTTTCTACTTAGTATTAACATAAATCCGTAAGGCGTATGTGGCAATAGCGTCTTTCCTACTTAGTTTTAATATAAATCGGTAAGGCGTATGAGGTAGTAGCGTCTCTTCTACTTAGTATTTATGTGTGTGCGTGGTGAAGTGGGAGCTGCGGTAAAGAACATATTTCATCAGTTTCGTCCAGATACTTAACCACGAGCGCGCGGCTCTCTGAGCCATGTTAACGACATCATGACTGATAGGAAAAGACTTTCACGAAGTTCAAAAATAAAGTCAATGGTACCTAAATGGTATCTTCTCAGCAGTCTACTTCAGATCTGATTTTCCCTACGTCTTCCAAGGAAAACATTATCATTGACGCCTATCTTGATTTTTATAATTCCGTGTTTTATACGGATTACCTATGTACCTTCAAGAACAAGAATCCATAGAAAAATTCGCATCTTCTAATAAATTACAACACCCCCATGACCTGTTCTACCTAATACCAATTCTTAAGTAGAATTTGGGTCTTAATGAGAGTATTTGACAGGCTCGGTGGCTCATTTGGTAGTGACCTCTGCCCTCTGAGCCAAGGGTCGTGGGTTCGATTCCCGCACAGTACAAACATTTGTGTTCATGAACATGTCTGTTTGTATTTACTGGGTGTTTTCTATGTATAATATGTATTTATTTACAAAAAAAAAGTATCTAAGTAAGTTTATCAGTTGTCTAGTACCCATAATACAAGCTTCGGCTTAGTTTGGGGCTAGGTGGCGCTGTGTGGCCCAGCGTGGCATGTCTTGGGTTATTTATTTATTTATTTAGTATTTTCAGGAACGATGCTGTAAAAATCGTTTCTAATTTGATTTTTCATAATATCATTAGAACTAAGCGTCCCAAAGGCGATGCTGTGAAGACTTTTTTTATTAATCACCTATTAAAGCTACAATTATTAAACATTTACTTATCACGCCGACCAAACAATGAATCTCTAATCAGTTCATAGCGTTTTTTTTCTTCCGAATTGCATATTTAAGCTCAAATGTAAAATATCAAGTAAAGAAATTAATTATAACTTTGTATTAGAAATATACTTACTATGCATGCATACGCTGATCGCAGTTTTTGCCGATCTAGACAATTGTTCTCATATTTCTCGGACCTTCTGAGAGCGCGGTAAGATTTTTTTTGATCCTGAGATCACATTATCAAAAGATCTAAATCTTTATTAAACTGTGATTCATAAACAGATTCCGGTAGACTTATTTTGACTGTACACAATTCCTGTATGTAGTGTAATTTATTGCTAAATAATGCATTGCAACCTCGGTGGTTGTGTTTGTAAGTAGTGTACGTTAGTCATCATTTTCAGCTCTACTTTTTCACGATACGAAGAATTTCATTCTGATAGTAAGTAAGTTACACACATCATTTATTTCACTGTTTGCGCAATAGTATCTTGGGGAATGGGGATGTATACTGTTAAATCAACTGATATTATTTTAAATAGCAAGTAAAAACATGATTACTTTATATATTTACAAAGTAAGGCTTATGAAGGACGTGTCATCACACATTTTTCTAAGCAATAGACTAATGATATAATGAAACGGTTTTAATGAAATCAAAAAGGTGTACGCAACCCTAGTTGCGTATACCTATGCTCCGATATACAATGCTACAAGCCATAAGACCGCCTAAGTTGTATTATGTTGTTTGTGCAATAAAGAGTTTCTTTATTTATCACAAACTATATTCCTGCAAAGTTTCATTAAAATCCGTTAAGGAGTTTTTGCATGACAGAGTAACAAACATCCATCCACCTATCTATCGTTCCATACAAAAAAACTTTCGCGTTTGTTATATTAGTGAGATTGTCTTAATATTGGTGTTGCAATACTTAGTAAAAAAGCAGTAAATGGCTAAATACGCCCTTTTCTATTTAGCCTGAATCTCATTATGATACAATGAAAAGACGTTTCGAGAATACACTACGTTGAAAAGACGTATCTAGCCAGATACGCCTTTTCAATGAAGTATTGCGGTTTTATTTGGATTTTTTTTACTAAGAAGAAAGGGAAAATTGCGTTTTTTCATTAAATAATATTTAATTAATTTAATTTAATTCATATGTCCTGATAGCTTACGTTAGTATACAAGTTTTTCAATTGAAAATTTATTAAAATATCAATATTCTGCAAGACAGCAACGTTTTTAATTTTAAAATCACTAAACATTTTTTTTCTCCGTTTTCAACTTTATGTAGAAGCGCCCTTCTTCCGTATGACGGCAGAATATGTGACTTGACCGTTGAGCTTTTGTAAAGTCCTATTGTGAAAGAGGAAATATAATAGGTACCGTAATCTTTTATTTTTGAAATAGCTAAAGGACAGATTAATTACAATTTTTAGCCTTATTAGGCTAGTTGTAATAAGCTTGGCTCTCTATGACATCTGATTAATAGGGAATATGCATGATTTTTTTATGGATTTATCTTCCAGATACATAAATATCGAAGAATTTTTAAAGTAACTTTTCTATTAAGCGAGTTATAAAGCGTTAAAGTTATTGCTTAGATAGAGAGATCCGACGTGGCGGATGACGTCACGTACCGTGCGCGCCATACAAACTCCATAGAAAAATCTGTTTTATGTGAGAGAGACGGATACATTTACTTTCAACGACTGTATCTCGCCCATTTTTTTTTTATTCTCATCATTTTTTTTGTGATTTTGTTTTCACTGTTTGTAGTACATTTTTATCTATTTTACGATAAATTAGTAAATACATGAAACTATTCTTCATGCATATTCCCTATTTTTGGCAGTGCACGCAATGTCACTCTCGTCTGACTACATTTTACAGGAAAATGTTTTTGGGAGTTCATTTATCGCCGAATCTGAACCAGTTAATAGCTCACCTCATCATTTCTGCATCGGGCGTTAAAAATGGATACGACAGCGCTTTTTTTTTTTTTTTTTTTTTTTTTTTTTTTTTTTTTTTTTTCTAAATGACTACGATGATGGCCAGGGCGGCCTTGTCATCATCACCGGACTGTTGGGGGAGCGGAAGGCTCTCACCCCTAAAAATTTAAGCAACGGCGCTGAGGGTGCCCCCTGTGGGGCTCGAGCCTCGGCTCAGGGCGTTGCTGGGAGATGCCCTACGGACGTATGTTTGGGGAGAAAAGCGACCAGGCGCGGGCCGGTATCGTGAATAGGGCGCGAAAGCTGGGGGGCGACGCGACGGGAGTCCCCGCCGGCGGGGACGGAATGACGGTTGATTTGTAGTGTTGTTTGTCGCGAGTTGTTCGGCGGCGGTCATGGCTAGGGTGATGGGGTCGTCGGCCTCCAAGAGGACGTGGCGGGGGCGGTAGTTGGAGGCGTGGACCACTAACGGGTTGGGGTGATGAAGGGCAGAGTCAAAGAAACGTTTTGAGCATTGTTTAAAGTACTGCGCGATGGTAGGCAGCTTTAAATCAATGTGTAGGTTTTCGTTACGGAGGAACCATGGAGCGCCGGTGGCCCTGCGCATGAATCGGTTTTGGATCACTTGTAGCCTATGGATAAGTCGAGGGGCCGCGTGCGCGAATGCGACGCTAGCGTAGGACATTATCGGTCGAATGCATGTCGTGTAAAGTCTGACCTTATTTCTAAGGGACAGTTTACTACGCTTGTTGATGAGGTAGTGTAGGCGGCCTAGCGCGAAAGCGGCTCGGTCGCGTACGACTTTAATGTGTTCTTGGAATCGGAGTCTATTATCAAGGTGTACACCCAAGTACCGGACCTTCCGTTCCCAAGGGATTGGACGCCCGTACATTGTTATGGGTGGCGCTGAAGGGAGGGCTGCACTCCTACGGAAGAGGATGGCAGCGCTCTTTTCAGGGTTGACTTCGATCCTCCATTTCCTAAACCACTCGCCTAGGCGGTTTGCGGCGTTTTGGAGGGTCTTTGTGATTTGGGCCAGTTTGTGCGATGAACAGTAGATGGCTGTGTCATCTGCAAAAAGGGCCGTCTGTGCCGTGAGGGGAGCCGGTTCAAACTTCGGAAAGTCGCTCGTATACAGGGTGAAAAGTATGGGGGAGAGCACGGATCCTTGGGGGACGCCAGCCCTTATCGGGTGGGGGGAGGATAGTGTTCCCTCTACGCGATAGCGGAAAAAGCGATTTGACAGAAAGTCTCGAATGATGAGTACGAGACGATCTGGCACTTTAAGTTCGTATAGCTTATAAATTAAGCCTTGGTGCCAGACTTTGTCAAATGCTTTTGCCACATCGAAGAAGAGAGCCCCCGTTAGACGTGGACGAGAGAAACTGGAGTGGTGAAGGACGTGCTCCACTATGCGATGGACTTGTTGAACGCAAGAGTGTCTGGCTCTGAAGCCGAACTGCTCATTAGGTATGAGCTTGTTCGTCTCGGCGAAGGATCTGAGGCGGTTGTAGATAATGCGCTCGTAGATCTTGCCTATCGTGCACAGAAGGCTTATAGGCCTGTAGCTGGTCGGCTCAGTTTTAGGTTTCCCAGGTTTGGGAATGCCTATGACCGTCGCCTCTTTCCACGCTTGGGGAAAGATGTTACTACTGATGGCTGCGTTGAAAATAGCGGTTAGTAGAAAGACGAAGTGAGCTGGGAAGCGCTTTAGCACTTTGTTAGTGATGCCGTCAGGCCCCGGGGCCTTTCGGGGATGGAGGTCCTTGATAATAGACTGAACTTCCTCTACTGTGACTGGCTCCAGTGCCGGATCTGAGGCTGGTTGAGCGGTTCTGCGTTCGACCTCCGCCTCGACGGTAGCGAGGTGGTCTGGGTCTACTGGCATCGTGCTGGGTGTGCATTGGGCCTCTAGGCTGTCGGCTAGGCATTCGGACTTCTCCTCATCATCAAAGGCAGGTGGTTGGTTCGGCCTGTTGAGAGGAGGGGTGGACTCTGTGTTGTCGGTCTTGAGCTTCCGAGCCAGTTGCCAGAAAGCGAACTGGTTGGGGTCAAGATTGCTGAGCATCCCGTCCCACTGTGCCTCTCGCAGTTCTTTAATGCGCTGCTTTACAGATCTCTGTAATGCTCGCATGCGAGTTCTGTTGGTTTCAGTGGGGTAGGAGTCATAGGCTCTGATGGCAGCGTTCTTCTCGGTCAGCAGTGCTCGCACATCCGCAGGCAGGTTCCACCGACGGTGGGCCGTCGCTGGGACCTGCCGCGAACAGTCGTTAACGACATTTTGTACGTGGCCTGTGAGCGAGTCGATTGCACTCGATATATCTTGAGTCGACACGATCTCGTCTGGGATAGTGTCTAATAGCGGGGATAAGATTGACTTTAGGCTTTCTCCTAGTCGATCCCAGTCCACTTTGGTCCTAGTCAGCTCGGGTTGCGCCTCGTCGGGCGAGCCCAGTCTGGGTGCTAGGTCCAAGATGACTGGTCTATGGTCTGATACTAGTTCATGGTGCACTTCTATAGAGCGCATCCGTAAGTTTACGTTCTGCAGAAGTGCAATGTCCAAGATATCAGGGCGGTGGTCTGCGCACCCGGGGAAATGGGTGTGGGTCAAGGGGGTGATGATGTCAAATAGGAGGGCCTCTGATAGGGACTCTAAGAGTCTGCCGCGGGAGGATGTGTAGTTGCATCCCCAGGCGGTGTTTTTGGCGTTAAGGTCGCCCGCTATTATAACTGAGCTGCCTAGGTTCAGTAGTGCCGCGAGGTCGCTGCGAGTCAGCGACTTCGGGTTTGGACCTGAGTTGGAGGGAGGCAGGTAGGCCGATACGATTGTGATGGGCTGATGTCCGGTCATGCCCAGCCGACAGACAGAGGCCTCCATGTGCTGGAGGTTTGGTGTGTCTATAGGCATACAGTACAGGGATCTTTTATAGTAGATGAGGGTTCCTCCGAGGGCGGATGTAGTTCTATCGTTTCGGATGATGTTATAGTTAGCTACTTTAGGGTCCCGTATGCCGGGCTTGAGGAATGTTTCCTGCACAAGTAGTATATCTAACTGGTGGTCCGAGAGGAAAGTGGCTACTTCCGCCCTTTGGGACTGGAGCCCGTTGGCGTTGAAGAAGCCTACTTTTATTGCGGTCGGTTTGACTCTACTCCTCGTTTGGTGTACTTCCATTAACGGGTGTTAAAATTCGCGAGAGTTTCGTTGAGTTCGCGAAACTCGATTGCTATTTGTAGCATTTGGGGCACGTTGCCCTCGGCGGCTCTAATTTTCTTTGCCATGCGGCTGACTTCATTGAAGTCGATCGCGGCAAAGAAACGCGTTACTAAATTTAGATCCTCTGTGGGATCGGTGGCCGCCTGGGTGTTTTTGGCGGGGGCTCCTCTTTGGGTGGCTGGTGGTTGTTTAGGCACTTCCTGGGGGGCCGGTTGTTGTTGGACCTTGGGTGGTGGGTTGGGTTTGAGTTTTGTAACCCAGGGTGCAGGCCACTGAGGGGCTAATCTCGGGGGCGATTGCGCGGTGGAGGCGGTCACTGTTAGTGGCCGTGAGTGTGGGGCGGGGATGGGGGCTCGCGCGCTAGGCGTTCCCGAGGCAGCCGCCCGCCTCTGAGCCACCTTGTTGTTTGCGCGGGGAGCTTTTGGGCACCCGCGATAGTTCGCGGGGTGGCCAGTCTCGCCGCACAGAACGCAACTCGGCGGCTCAGTGCAGAGTGCCCTGTCCTTGGGACGGGGACACTCCTGGGTGCTGTGATTTCCTAGGCACTTTACGCACCTAGGCTTTGCGTGGCAGTTACGGGCCGAGTGCCCGTACATCTGGCAGCGGTGGCATTGTCCAGGGGGGCCTCGTTTGTGCGGGGGCTCTACAGTGATGCCAGAGAGTTGGCACACTTTCTTAATGTTAAAGATGGCCTTACCAGCCTCGGTGCGCTCCAGTATGACCAATACAAGGTCATACATGATCGCGTTTCCGCGGTTGGGTTTGCCTCGGTGCAGTCTGTGCACCTCTAGGGCGGGGAAGTTCTGGGCCTTAAGGTCGGCCAGTATGTCGGAGCTCTCCAGCTCCTTTGGTACTCCGCGCAGAATAACGCGGAGTTGGCGTTCCTCGGGCAGAGCGTAGGTATGGAACCCTACGTTCATGCTCTTGAGGAGCGAGGTCATTGACCTGTGGTCCTTTGCCGTTTGCACGGTGACCTTGATCCCTTGCTGGGTGGTCCGGGCCGACAGGTAATTTAACTTGTTAGTGGCGCAACGGTTTGAGACCGCCAGCCATTTTTCTTTGTCCTGAATGAACAAAGGGGGAGGGGGTGGAACTTTCCTCGTGGAAGACGAGGGTTCAGGAGTTTGCGGGGGAGGCGGGGCCTCCTTCGGGGTGGGGTTGGGCCGTTTGGCTTTAGGAGCCTTGGTCGGTGTTGGGCTTGGGCTTTGCGGGGAGAGGGCGGCTTGTTTCGCCGCTCTGGCCCTCTTGCGGCGACTCCTCTTTCCCTTTGAACCCTCTACGAGGGTGAACTCGTCCGAGTCCGAGTCCGAAGGGTCGGAGGTTGCCGACGATGAGGAGCACTCGGATTGCGTGTCCATCGCCTCTTCGGTGGTGGTTTCCGAAGCTGAGGGGGAAGGGGTGGGCTGCGTGGCCTGGTCGTTCGTCGGGGTGAGTGCCCTCCGCGTGACTGGGCGAAGGTACTCCGCGAGGGCGGGGAGTTTGGCCGCCAGAGCCTTTAAATGCTCTGGGTTGTCGGCCAGCTCGGTGACGAGCTCGTCAAGAATCTGGTCGGTGCGCGACATAGCGCCCGACCAGGAACAACTTTATATATCTATCGAACTTACACTGTTTCCCTCGCGTCGCGTTCCGCACGGAAGAAACAGCAAGAAACCGTGCGGCAGTCGCGCCTAACTTGTCCTACGATCGCCCCGGGCGGGAACAGCCCGGGGGTGAGTTTGTTTGTTTGACCTCCTCGCCGGGGTAGGCGAGGAGGGTGTGCCTACGGTGTGCCCTAAGCTGGTCTCCCTTCGCCAGTCTTATTGTGCGAGAGGGTTCCTAACAGCCCAGGTCAAAGAGGGTGGCTTCGGACCGGAGTCCTTAGCGCCCAAACAGTGACCTGAGAATGGGAAAAAGGGTGTAGGGTGGGGTGGGAGGGGGCGATGGATAGCGTCGGCTAGGAGTCCCCCCAAGGCCGGTGGTGCTATCCCCGTCCGGGTGATTGCCTTGTCTAGAAGAGACAAGGCGAGTGCCCCGGGTCCGCACTCCGCTCGGCTTCGTTGGCACCGTTAGGTATCAACCGAGCGACCACTAAAAATCGTGGGTTTACAACGATGCGAAGGGCCTTGCGCAAAAGGCAGGCCAACGTGTATGCGTAGAAATAGGATAACTGAAACTTGCTTTGAAAAAAGCAAGTCGCAGCGTTATCAGGGAAGCGTCCGTCTCGCGCGAAAGCCCGAGAGCGAATCTATGTATCCTATATCTATCTATCGATACGACAGCGCAGTTTTGTGTACAAGTAATACAGGTCCCTTTACGCGAAAACTTATCGGCTTAACAAAGCAGGACACAAGCACGTTGTCTCCCTTCCACATCTCAAAACGACAACGAAAACGGATAGATTTATCTGAGTCATTGTTCGCTAAATTGGGCAGCTGCTTGTTAAAACACAAATAAAATGAAATGCCTATGTGGAAACAAACTTGAATGAATAGAAAACGCGACGTTATCTATCTTCTAAGTAAGTATAACTGACTGACTGACATCATCTATCACATATCATCACATCTATCAACGATCATTCTGTCGGCAGACCTAGACGCTCTTTGAAATGTCTCAGACGCAGACTCTATCGCACAAAATGTGTGCCGTCTGCGCTGCACCTTACGGTGACATTATACCTACACACACAAGAAGTGATTTAAGTAGGTATATACTTATCCGTCACTGCACAAATAAAAACTGTAGTAGGTATCTTAAAGTTCAGCGTACTAATCCTCGATTTAAAACACTGTAAAACTCATTATCTTCCTATTACTTACGCAAAATTAAAAAACTTTTATCTCCCAAACCGAGGCGTCAAACATTTCGCGCCGTTATCTCTCAAATCTTTGGAAGCCACCTAATTATCGTTTAAATATTACAGCAAGGCGACATTTTGTGTTCAAAATAATGCGTTCGCGTTAAATAATCAATTGAATTTTCGCGACAATTTATCAAAGGCAGATTACGATCGAGTGTGGAGTGACAGGGTAAAATGGCGGGCATTTTTAACCCGTATCTTCCCAAGTCCTCAAAACTCATCCGATTGAAGCGAAACTTTCAGAATCATTTGTTAGTAGCCTAATTATCGATAATATGCAACAAAAAAAATATTTCGATTTCCTGTATTTCAGTTACAGTACCGATCCAAAAATGGAACAGTAGGAGAATATGCCACTGTATTTGTCTGTTGGTATTGTGTGCTTTTTAGGAAGATTGTTGTAAATAATGAAAGATATTTATGAATAATCTTATTTATTTTTAGTATATAATTTTAGTATTTTTAGTATTTTATATAACATTTAGTATTACAATTTTATTTCGTATGAAACGCAGGAGAACACTTTTGGTGTAGGGCGACGTTGCATTTGCCACATTTCATTGTCGTGTTTTTATGACACAAACCACAACGGTTTTGTTTATCACTTTTGGTAATGTGGTGTGCCTTTCCATCTAACCTTATATCAACTGGAACTCGTTTTATGACTGCTAGAGATGATCTTGGAATAGGCTTCTTTACTGAAGAAGAATTTCCAGGAAAAGTCTGAAGATATGTTGTTACGACATGTCTTGTAAATGACAAATAGTCATGCTGATTGTTTTGTGAAGCTGGCGATAATTTATATAACTGAAAAGCATTATTCATACATACATTTATAGGAAACATACGTAGCTGCCAGTACCACCTCTTCAGGCGTATAGAAATACGATAGCATCCCACATTTTGATCCAAACGGTCGACACCGCCCATATATTTGTTATAGTTGACGATGCAGCGAGGTTGGTCGATGTCTTTCTTCTGCTTGTCACAGTAACGTTTTACCTTAGCTAAGGGCGTCACACCACATTCGGTTGAGGCAACGGTAACAATATTGTTGTCATTGTAACGTATGAGGGTGATGTTCGTCAGAGTATCTGTACACTGGTCAAAAGACCCTCTGCTCATTTTCTTCATATCTTTCGCTTCTTTCAAGGGTGCCTTTTCTACTCTATTTGCTCTAACCGTACCAGTCGCATCGTGTCCTAATGTTTTTATTTCATCCAACAAGGGTAAAGATGTAAAATAGTTGTCCATATAAAAGCTGTAAGTACCGGGCGGCAATTTGGATATGAGGTCTAAAACAACAGAAGCACCTACACCAAGTTCTGGGTGGGTATTTCCTGTGCTTGCTCCTAGATAAAGCTCTCCATATATCAAATATCCAAGACGAGTACATATAGACCAATTCTTATAACCAAACCGAATGGGTTTACCATGAATATGTTGCTTCGTCCCATGTTTCCCGAAATATGGAATCATGGATTCATCAATGCTTAGATTCCTGTCACCGGGATAATATTTTACCCATCTCTTATTGAGTAGATTCCAGAGAGGACGAACCTTCGCGAACTTGTCCTGTGGAGCTAAGTTATTATTATCGGCGACGTGAAAGAATCGTAACAGTTCTTCAAATCTGTTCCTAGGCATAGCAGCTGCCACACCTTGAAAATTACAATCAACACTTTGCTCCCAGTACATACGATATCTAGCATCACTGTTGTAACCAGACAGCAAGAGAATCCCTATAAATCGTTTTATTTCCTCAGTTGTAACTTTGAAATTATGGTAACCTTTTTGAATAGCATTTTTTTCGGTTTCAAAGCGAATCAATTCAAAAACGTCTTCGTCAAAAAAAAGTTCAAAAAAGTGAACAGGAGTATCTACGTGTTCTAAGAAATGTGGTGGCTCTGATGTTTTCTCTGTCTTCACTGGAATATCTACTTTCCTCCACTTTCGGGTAGCTGGACATTTTTTTTTCTTTGCCGGTGGTTGTATTGATAAGTCGCCGTGTGTATTATTATCTATAGTAACTTCATTTGATACGCTTTTTATAATATCTAAATTAGACTGTGAAGATACAGTAGCCCTAAACTCAGCCTGTGCTAAGAGCTGCTGCCTCGACAGGTGATTTATGTTCGAAGACTCCTCATCTCCACTGTCTTCATCGCTTTTGTCGTAATTATCTGGGGGTGTTATGTAGATATCTGCTGACAATACGTCATCGCTGTCTTCAAGATGCGATATTATTTCATTTACCGACAATCTAAAACAAAATAAACGCAAAATTTAAAAATAACTATTATGTCACTACATAAAATGTTCCATGTCCATATTATCCTACTGATCCATTATTGGATCGGTACGTATAAAAGTAAAAAATAAATGTAAATAAGCTAAATGTGCATTTCACTGTCTTGCAATATGATAACTCAACTCCTAGCCGATATAAATACGATACAATAATTACTAATTATCTAAAAAAAAAACAAGAAATACTTACATTCGCTGATGAGACATTTTTTCACAATTTCCAAAAAATGTAGTGCGTAACAAAACACAAATTTCGCGGCCGACCGAGGATCTGACAAGTGAATATGGCGGCAAGAACTGTCAGTGCTGCCACCATAGACAAAAAAAATGGCTGCGTTCACGAAATTTTAGTAAAAAAAATATGAAACTAACCGATCCAATAATGGATCACTGGGATGATACGGGTTAAGATGGCCGCACAAGTATTTTTGTACAGAGTAATACATTTGACAGAGGTAATGGGACTAATAGTCCTATTCGTCAACCAAGACTATAGACGATTGTGCGCTCAGGACGAAATAAAACGCCGTCTCTATATCCTTTTAAGACTGCACTCCAAAGCAATTGCAGGAACAGTGTAAAATTAAAAACGTATATGTTTTTAAATAATAATAAAAAATATAAGTGTCAAAGCAATAATAAAAAAATTATAAAAACAGGCATTTAATAAAAAAGAGTTCCCATTCGGGAGCATCAAACTCTTCAATGTATCAACTATTTCATTTTACTTCAAATGCTTTGTATTCCATACATAAGCCATAATATTTTATTTTATTATCTTTGTATAGATTAAGGGATCGGGTCCTCCTATGTTATGTTTTCAAATATTTGTTAATAATTAAAATTTAAATATGAAATATGCACATGTAAACATTATACACCAAAAAGAAATAAAACTTCCATAATTGAGTTTCGTATAATTGAATTTATAACAAATTGGAATTGTTTCTTTAAGTCTTGTTAGTGTGTTTAATTTCCAATTTATTTTTATTATATTTATTTAGTTGTAGAGAGCTTTTATTTAATTAACCACCAGGTTGAGTTGTATTGGACACTGCCTTCAAGGTCGTGGTTTCAATCCCCCAAGAAAAGGAACATTTGTGTGCATCAACATGTCTGTTTGTATTACTGAGTGTTTGCTATGTATAATATGTATATATTTACAAAAATTAAATATTTAGGCAATACCCAGGGGCGTAGCTACCGTCGTATCTGCCGTATCAATTATACGGGGCCCCCAGACCATGGAGGCCCCCGAATTGCATAAGCAAAAACTTCCCAAATTTTGTGACAAATCTTTTCCCTTCCTAAGGGCCCCCAAACATTTTTTATATGGGGCCCCGCCAAGACACGCTACGCTTCTGGCAATACCCATAGTACAAGCTTCGACTTAGTTTGGGACTAGATGGCGCTGTGTGACCCAGCGTAACATGTCTTGGGTTAGTTTTCTTTAACCAGTTACAATATTACTCAGGTGTTCAGATTCCTTGGTTACAAAGACCATTCTTCGCATAATCAGGTTTCATTGAGTACAAAGAAAGTTGTTCAGTCCACACGATAGACATTACACAGTAGAAAGAAATGGTGCAGTGATTTGAATTCTTTATCCGTGACAGAGAAAAAAATACCCACTCGAAGTAAGAAAAGTTATTTTCATAACTCATTATAAACTTTTCAACTTACTTATATTTAATAGTTGAATTATCATCGATTGAATAGACATTTTAATAACAAATTTTATTGAGATTCACAAAAAAAATGTCATTTCGAATGTTTTTAAACCAATTACATCAAATTTAACTTCTGAACTCGTCAAAAGTTTCTAATAAAAGTTTGACATTACCAAACTTGTTTATAAAATTGGATTTGGCAATATGTGCAGTAGGTAAAGTTAATTTGAAGAGTTTTGCTTTATAGAAAATTGTGAATCAATATATCGCACACCTAGATCTAAAGGAAGATAACTAAAAAAACACAGCTTTTGAGATGTTCAATAAAGCATAAGTATAAAAAAATCTATCATCAACGTGATTATTTTCAAACTTTACCTGCATGAAATAATAAACTTCCCCATACATAGAACTGAAACTCAAAAAAATATTTTTTATGTAACCTATACATGTGGGATATCTATGGATAGGTATTTTAAAATGATGTTAAGGTTTCTAAAATCCTTTTTTTTTAAACTAAATAGTTTGCGCGAGAGACTCTTCCAAAGTGGTAAAATGTGTGTCTTTTAAAATTTTTTTTTTTTACTTAACTCGCTTTCGATCTAGGCATTCGATGTAAAAATTGTTTGAACTTAAGTTTAACTTAATAAAAAGTTATCTATAACGAAATCTTCTTGTGTACAATTTTTGGGCAAAATTGTACACAAGAAGATTTTATTTGGTTAATACCAAGTGGCATATTCCCTACCCTCGTCGGGTCTAAATGACGTCAGCTTAAGAGGTTAAGAGGTCTTAATTTTGAGATGCTCTGCTTACAATAGGACCTCGGTATAGTATATTGCCGGGTGAATTGAGGTAATAATATTATAGATAACAATGACCCAAGATATGCCACCCTGGACCACACAGCGCCATCTAGTCCCAAGGTAAACAGAAGCTTGTACTATGGGTACTAGACAACTGATAAACATAATAAGATACGTTTTTTTTATAAATACGGTTGACTGGTAGAGAATGCCACACGGCATTAAGTCCGCAATTGGTACTTTCTTTCTTTCATTAGAAAGCTACATTCAACTTCAGTAACATAGACTATAATTCATTTTCTTATTATATTCAGTAGTTTTGTAGATTAAATACCTACAGACATTCTTTTTACTTTTGCTCTATGGTGTATTTTACTCCCCTAATGTTTCTTTTTGTAAAATATTCCAATGTAAACACTTTTTTTGCCATTTCATCAAAATATGTATTGATCTAAATAAAACCTGCTCTGTGATTTCTCAAAAAAATAATTGGCGCCAAATTCGACCAGTGCAGAAACAATGTCAAAATCTTTTTGCGTTAATACCGTCCGTACCTACATTTGAAAAAGAGCAAAACTTATAAAAAAGGACAAGTTAAAAAACTCACTGTGGACAAATTTCTTTGGCTTTTCAGTGCTACGTCTCGACTGTTGAAAAAGACACCATTTTGTTGTTAAACAGCTTTTAATTCCTTTGCAGTAAAGACGATATCTGTTGCTTTTTTAATTTTCAAAGGCAAAGGAATATGTTTGTTGAAGCCTGAGTTTTTATTCCACAGTTTAATTGTGTGGAATTGTTGCATGCATGTTTGCCTTTAAGAAAACTGTACAAACGCATTTTTGCATCCTTACAATTCGAATTTCAAACTTAACGCTTGAAAATAAAAATGGTTGCCGAGAAAATATCGGTAAGAATATTTTGTAATTGTCTTTTTATCTTGTTTGCTACGATAATTGGTTTTTGCCAGACGTGTGAATATTTTATTTTATTATGTCTAATTATTAACCTGAACTTTTACCTACTTTTTATGGACGATTTAATGCAACATACTATTATTAGTAAGTAGTAAATACATCTCCTTTACCAATTGTTCGTCTTTAAGAGATTGATATTTGGTATAAGACCGCCTGAATCATTATCCTCAGCCTCCAAACAACACACACTACAAACAACAGGGTTATTTCCAGGCCCAAAATACTAACATTATACTTTAGTCCGTATAGATAGATATTCGTATACGTTGTTCGTCATGACTAGGAGAACATGTAGTTCGCGGCTTCTTAAAGGGTCTTTTTACACTCGATTTTTTAAGTCGGTTAATAAAGTGTGTGTTCTCTCCAATTAATTACTAATGAACACTAGTTCTCTTAGCGGCTAGGTGTTCCGCGAATTCGGTCTAAGACCGTCTGCACAGATGCGTCCCGCTGTCTGCGTTGCACTTCCGTCGCTATTCGCGGAACAAAGCTAGTATTCACACTGATTCCCTGTATAATTTCCATGCGATGACGGAAAAGAATATATATAAATCACCGCTACGTTTCTTCCAGCGGATGTTGTAAGAGTCACTTTAGCTACTGGTGAACATTTCAGCCGGTGATACCAGAAAAAATAAAAATGGCGTCTTAAATAAATTAATAACCCAAGACATGCCACGCTGGGCCACACATCACCGTCCAGCCCCAAACTAAGCCGAAGCTTGTACTATGGGTACTAGACAACTGATAAACTTACTTAGATACATTTTTGTAAATAAATAGAACATAGAAAAAACCCAGACCAATACAAACAGACTTGTTCATGCACACAAATGTTTGTAATGTGCGGGGATCGAACCCGCGACCCTTGGCTCAGAAAGCAGAGGTCACTACCAATTGAGCCACCGAGCCAGTCAAAAAAAAGAAAGAAAGAAAAAGAAAGTTTATAAGGAACACAGACTACAACTTAACATATTAATAATAACAGCATTTTTAGCAAAAAAAAAAACAAACTTCAATATGATGACAATGGGATGTAAGGGAGCGGCCTATCATAATTTTCGCTTCAAGCCAACCTCTCCTGCCCGTGCATCCTGCCGAATAACGAACGAGGCTCTGGCAAGCGACTGGTGGCGTTATAACCATCACGATTGAAGGCGTAGCTAAATACCACAGGCCAATGACGGGCAGCAGCGTCACCGGGGCTAGGAGCTACGCTCTGCGATCACCAATGTGGGTAAAGTTTCCAGATTTGCCCAAAGTGTTGAACAACTGGAGAGGCCTATGTCCAACAGTGGACTGGAATAAGCTGATGTTGAGACCATTTTTAAATTATAGAGTGGTATCTAGATATTCATCTAGGAAACCCTGAAGAAAGAAAGAAAAATCTCTACGTGACCAAGCCCTAACTATCGCCAATGATTATGTATGTGCAACACAGACCGGATGTCTGTCTGTCCGTCGGTCTGCAATTACTCATTAGCCACGTCGAATTTAACATTAAAGGGATCGCTATCAGATGTTCAACCGAACACTTCGGGTGTTACATGTATAGGTTTATTTCTGTACTGACTTAGCACTTACTCACTAGAATATCCCTTTGCCCCTATTTTCTGAGAACGTCACCCTCACCTGCGCGTGGTGCATCTAGCCGAATAACAAACGAGGCTCTGGCAACCGACTGGTGGCGGTATAACCATCACGATTGAAGGCGTAGCTAAATAACAGGCCTATGACGGGCAGCAGCGTCACCGGAGTGAGATGCTACGACCTGCGATCGCCAACCCGCCTGCCCAAGCGTGGCGATTATAAAAAATTGGCGTGGTGTAAATAGGAACTACTGAAATAGGCTTTTCATTATCATTAGTCAACATCATACCTCTAGGCTGACTGAAAAACTTAACCAGAAAATATCGTTTCACTCTCGCTTTGAACACACCAAGATTATATGTCTCCGGAAACAAAGATGTCATTTGGTAGTGACCTCTGCCCTCTGAGCCAAGGGCCGATTTCCGCACAGTACAAACATTTGTGTTCATGAACATGTCTGTATTGGTCTGAGTGTTTTCTATGTATAATATTATAGACTAGCTGCTGCCCGCGGTTCTGCCCGCGTGAAATTCGTATAAAACATAGCCTTTGTGTTAATCTGATGTACAAACTATATTCCTGTAAAGTTTCATTCAAATCCGTTCAGTAGTTTTTGCGTGAAAGTGGAACAAACATCCATCTATCCATCCATCTATCCAAACAAACTTTCGCGTTTATAATATTAGTAGGATATGTATTTGTTTACAAAAAAAAATGTATATAAGTAAGTTTATCATTTGTCTAGGACCCATAGTACAAGCTTCGGCTTAGTTTGGGGCTAGGTGGTGCTGTGTGGCCGAGCGTGGCATGTCTTGGGTAAAGAGTCTGGCAAGGAGTTCCATAGTTTGGCCGTTAGCACCAAGAAAGTAGAGGCAAACCGCACCGTGCGAGTCCTTGGGATCTGCACCATAAAACGGTGCCTCTTGGCCGTTCTCGCTTACAGCTATAAGACCACCTACAATATGTCTTTGATCATTTTCATTATCATTAGTCATCATCATCATCAGCCTATCGCAGTCCACTGCTGGACATAGGCCTCTCCAGTTGTTCGCCACTTTGTGAAACATCTGGAGGCTTTATCCATAATCGCCAAGCTTGGGCAGGCGGGTTGGCGATCGCAGGGCGTAACGTCTCACTCCGGTGACGCTGCTGCCCGTATTCGGCATGTTATTTAGCTACGCCTCCAATCGTGATGGTTATTCCGCCACCAGTCGGTTGCCAGAGCCTCGTTTGTTATTCGGCAAGATGCACCACGGGCAGGTGAAGGTGGCTTGGATCGAAAAGGTGATGAGGCGCTCCCTTACATAACAAAAGGTGTACAACTAAAGAGTATCTATCTATGCATAAGTAGATGCCTCTCCTGTAGTAGATCCTTATAGATAACAGACTTGCTTTAAGCTCTTTGCCGAAACAAACTTTCTATTATATTTCACAACACCGAAGCAACTCTTAAGATGCCTCTCAAATCTTTAGTGAATTCGGCGCCATTGTCTGAAAACCTCTGCAATAATTAATTAGCACTGAGTATACCTGCTTTAATTGTTAAGAACAGTCTCGAGTTCTTTAGTAGGTACATGCGGAAACTTTTGGGAAAACTACTTAATGTTGAAGTTAGTTATTATTTTATTGAAAATACATATTCTTCTTATCTTAGGGGATGTAAGGGAGCGATCTATCATCATTTCGCTCCAAGCTAACCTCACCTGCCCGTGGTGCATCCTGCCGAATAACAAACGAGGCGCTGGCAACCGACTGGTGGTGTTATAATCATCACAAATGAAGGCGTAGCTAAATACCACAGACCGATGACGGGCAGCAGCGTCACTGGAGCAAGAAGCTACGCCTTGCGTTCGCCAACCCACCTGCCCAGTGTGGCGATTATGGGTATATCCTCCAGATGTTTGCCCTGTGGCGAACAACTGGAGAGGCCTATGTCCAGCAGTGAATAACGATAGGCTGATGATGATATTTTTATAGTGTCAGCATAGCGGATGCTCCAATGATGGAAAGCCAAAGAGAAGCCCAAGTCGCTGTGACAACGGGCAAATAAATTATCAGTAACCTGTAACCGATTGTCTCAGGGTCGGCTTCCCAAACTGAGAGATTTGGCGAGGGCTAAGCTTTTACACAGAGCGACTGCCATCAGACCTCCGCAACACTTAAGGTAAGCTATACTTACCCTCCCAGTTAGGCGTCAGAGTTATCATCATCTCTGATATGATGTGACGACTGCTATCTGAGTTGGTAAAGATAGCACCCGGGACCAACAGCTTAACGTGCCTTCCGAAGCACGGAGGAAATCGGTGTCAAATTTTGGTCACCCATCATCGGATTGACCGCGCCAATGGTTGCACAACGTTGCGATCATTGTTAAGCGAACAAGACCGCGGCGCCACCGAGCTCCTCATTCCTCCCTTTTCTCCATTTCAGCGAATAACCAATATATTTTACACAGAAAAATAAATAAACATTATTCAAATATCAAAATGGGTGATACTCCTGTACTGGCTGGTATACAAGAGAGGTATCTTTTATTTTTGCAACTTTTAGAATATTGGATACCGCCCCCGGGGATGCCGTATCTGTTGATGGATTGGCGTTTGAGATTTGTTGTGACACAAACTTCTTAGGGATCCGCGGTCGAATGACAAATAACCCAAGACATGCCACGCTGGGCCGCGCATCGCCATCTAGCCGTAAAACTAAGCCGAAGCTTGTACTGTGGGTACTAGACGAATGAACTTACTTAGATACTTTTTTTGTAAATACTAACTACAATAAACATTGTATTAAGTAAACACCCTTACCGATGAAAACAAACATGTTGATGAACACAAAATGTTGGCACTGTACGGGAATCGAACCCACGACCCTTGGCTCAGAAGGCAGAGGTCACTACCAAATAAGCCATCGAGCTAGTCATAAAATAGAATAGAATAAAATTCATCATTTGCCTGCCCTGTTCCCATTATCTGGGGTCGGCGCAATATGTTTTCTTCTTCCATTCATCCCTATCAGCCGTCATCGTCCCATTCACTCCTTTCTCAGCCATATCATCATTCACACAGTCCATCCATCTTTTCTTCGGGCCCCTCTCCACCCATTCACACTCATCTTCATCACGGTCTTGGTCACTTATCTCTCATCTCTCCTCATTACGTGCCCACTATTAATTAGAATAATCTATTTCTCCAAATGTAAGGAAGCCTATCACCTTTTCGCTCCAAGCCATCCTCACCTGCCCGTGGTGCATCCTGCCGAACAACAAACGAGGCTCTGGCGAACCGACTGGTGGCGGTATAACCATCACGATAGAAGGCGGAGCTAAATACCACAGATCGATGACGGGCAGCAGCGTCACCGGAACAAGAAGAACCCGCCTGCCCAGCGTGGCGATTATGGGTATATCCTCCAGAGGTTTGCCCTAGGTGGCGAGCAGCTGGGGAGGCCTATGTCCAGCAGTGGACTGCAATAGGCTGATGATGATGATGATTATTTTTACAAATAGATTCAAGAGTGGGTAATACTTTTGAATTTTATAGTGAACAATAGAAAAAGAAAGAATCAAAGCGCCCAAAAGCGTTCTTCTATCTCGCTAATAATAATTAAATCTGTATCTGATTCAACAAAAACTGCCCTCAACATATTTTTTTCGCGCCTAAATCTCAGAAACACTAAAAATAAAACACCACTACCGCCAAACAGTTGCTAACACGATTTTTATTTCTATCCCCCTTTTTGCCTAAACACGTCCGGCGCGAGAATGCGATACGTAAAAAAATGAGAAAAACAAAAATCTCGAAACACGGGTTAGGCGGTTGTGGATCGCCGCCTCCGCGGGATGTTTAGTCGTTTTTTTTTTGTTTGTTGGTTTCCTTGACAGGAAAGGGAACACAGAATCTAGATAAGTAATAATTAGATACATATTAAATACAGCGGAACTTAAATCTTTCCGTCCGTTGACTGTAAAGAATAGAATAGAATAGAATAGAAAAACGTTTATTTGGTACCAAAACATTCTTCCCATTTCTTCCCGTAGGTGTAGTAAGTCTATTTTTTTTATTTGGGCTTGGGCTAATACCTACCTATATAGATTTCTCTGCTTTCACTGCAACCAAAAGAGGGATTTAAACTAAAGAGGGAAGGATTTAAACAAATTTAAACTAAAGAGGGATGTAAGAGTGGCTCGGTGGCTCAATTGGTAGTGACCTCTGCCTTCTGAGCCAAGGGTCGTGGGTTCGATCCCCACACATTACAAACATTTGTGTGCATGAATATGTCTGTTTGTATTGGTCTGGGTGTTTTCTATGTATAATATGTATTTATTTACAAAAAAAATGTATTTAAGTAAGTTTATCAGTTGTCTAGTACCCATAGTACAAGCTTCGGCTTAGTTTGGGTCTAAATGGCGCTGTGTGGCCCAGGGTGGCATGTCTTGGGTTATTTATCGCTTTTTAGTTATGCAGGTACAGTTTTTGTCAAATTAAAATTTGGTCGCTTGTGTTTTTTATTGAAGTCGGTTTTATACGAGTATATTTAGATACTGCCTACTTACTTCATTTCACCTTATAATCAAAATGTTCACGCACATCTGCCTAAGATAACAAGGTCATTATCTATAAATAGAGTTGACGGACAGACAAAGTGACCGACAACCAGTTAAACATACAATTATTTGCAAAAACCGCGTCTTCTGGCATCCATTCACATGGAATAAAAACGAGCATACCGCCGAACGAAATTCTATAAAAGTTTGTGACAAAAAGGTTACCGCTAGCGGGATGTGTTAAAGAAAATAATAAACTTTAGTAAGGGCTGGCACACGGTAAGCAAAGCATTTTGTCTTTGAAACCTTTCATGTCATTAACCTATCGCAGTTAAAGAAGCCTATGTCCAGAGCTGGATATAGGCTTCTTTTTTCTTCCTGGTGCAAAACTATCTACTACTAGCTGTGCTCGCGACTTCGTCCGCGTGGAATAGTTATTTTTCCCCCGTTTTTTTACATTTTCCATTATTTCTTCGCTCCTAATAGTTGCAACGTGATTTTATAAAGCCTAAAGCCTTCCTCGATAAATGGTCTAATAAACACAAAAAAAAAATTCAATTCGGACCAGTAGTTCCTGAGATTAGCGCGTTCAAACAAACAAACTCTTCAGCTTTATAATATTAGTATAGTTAGCCGAAGTGAAGCGAGTTCGTGTCGCTAGTAATATAAAATGCAAAAATAAATTCAAC
The DNA here is from genome assembly GCA_031163375.1 of Conogethes punctiferalis. Classification (NCBI taxonomy): domain Eukaryota; kingdom Metazoa; phylum Arthropoda; class Insecta; order Lepidoptera; family Crambidae; genus Conogethes; species Conogethes punctiferalis. Next base: position 2,261,231 of record CM062104.1, read on the forward strand.
TTTACATTTAATAATTTTTCCATTTCAATGTGTGACAACCAAAATCGTCTGGTACCTCAAAGCGCTCGCTCCGCTCAATGCAAGGGTTAAGTCCGAGTGTGAAGCGATATCCAAGGTCCCTGAGACAATAGCTTAGCCGCGGGGGGTAGAGTTGACCTCCAGTCACGACTTTTCGTAGATTCTAACATCCTTTTGTAGCTACGGTGCCATTTTTAGAATTAATAAATAAAATATAAATAGCCTAGCAGGCCGAGCCCGCTTCGCACGGGAATTCATTTAATAAATCCCTACTAATATTATAAATGCGAAAGTAACTCTGTCTGGCTGTTACGCTTTCCCGCTTAAACCTCTCAACCGATTTTGAAGAAATAAAGAACATAGGCTACCTTTTATTGTGAAATAGCACACCACAGGCCGTTGACGGGCAGCAGCGTCACCGGAACAAGAAGCTACGCCCTGCGATCGCCAACCCGCCTGCCCAGCGTGGCGATTATGGGTATATCCTCCAGAGGTTTGCCCTAGGTGGCGAGCACCTATGTCCAGCAGTGGACTGCAATAGGCTGATGATGATGATGATGACTTTGTTGAAACATCTAGAGGCTCACCTATATAATCACTACACTGGGTAAACGGGTTGGCGGTTCGCAGCGCGTAGCTCCTCGCTCCGGTGACGCTGCTGCCCGTCATCTGTCTGTGGTATTTAGCTACGCCTTCAATCATGATGGTTATACCGCCACCAGTCGGTTGCCAGAGCCTCGTTTGCTATTCGGCTGGACGCACCACGGGCAGGCGAGGGTGGCTTGAAGCGAAAAAGCCTTTACATCTCTGTAATGTACCTTTAGAAGATCTCAGAGTGCGATTGAAGTTCAGAAAACAAACATCACAAAATGGCCTTTATTTAAAACACGTCAAAACATTTTGAACGAACAGTCAATAAAGTGGAGCAAACCATTTGTTTGTTACAAAAAAACCAGTAGCTATTCTCCACAGCTAAGTCATTACAGTAAGGAATTTTCAAAGTAGCTTTTTTATAAGAAAATAGCTGTGCCCGCGACTCGCCCGCGTTGCCCCTATTTTAGGGAAGTGGGGGGTTTGAAAGAGGCAAAAAGTAGCCTATGTTACTCTCCATCCCTTCAACTATCTCCACTTAAAAAATCACGTCAGTTTGTCGCTCCGTTTTGCCGTGAAAGAAAGACAAACATACAGACAGACACACTTTCCCATTTATAATATTAGTATGGATGCGTAGAGGGTGCCTCTACGCATAATGTTAAGCGAGCGATGTTAGAAAGAAAGAAAATAATAAATAAGTTCACTCATACATTACATAGAATTGGCGTTAGATTATTTTGATTACACGCAGGCATTAGATAACACGCTAAACTGATAACGGGCAGCAGCGTCACCGGAGCGAGAAGCTACGCCCTGCGATCGCCAACCCGCCTGCCCAGCGTGGCGTTTATGGGTAAAGCCTCCAGATGTTTGCCCAAAGTGGCGAACAACTGGAGAGGCCTTAATTTATTTTTAATATTAATTTATAATTTATTAATTAGTCTGATACCTATTATTATTTTTACTGTTTGCTTAATGCAACTATGATAAACGTATAGGCTTGTGTGACACGTGTAAACAGACATACTATCTATTTCTTCACTAGAATCTTCTTCACTGTGCCAAGGCTTATCCACAGCTACCGAATTATGAGGGAAAAAAGGAATATGAGTGAAATATTTTATTTACTAGTTTAATGTGGGACAGAACAGACGAGCGACTAGTAAAATAATTATCACGACTATTATCACGACCGCTTACCATGAGGTGGAGTGAGGTCATACTGTAAGATCTTCTTAGAGACTGGCTCGGTGGCTCAATTGGTAGTGACCTCTGCCTTCTGGGCCAAGGGTCGTAGGTTCGATCCCCACACATTACAAACATTTGTGAGCATGAACATGTCTGTTTGTATTGGTCTGGGTGTTTTCTATATATAATATGTGTCAGCATTTTCACATATTTTAATTATTAATTATAGTGAATAATATTCTTACGATTTAAAAGTATTGTATAATGTACTTAAACAACACCGAAACACGCGCGCAAACTGCTTGCGCGCGGTTTCCCGCCCTTAATACTGTATTCATTTTGTATTTCTATAATTGTAGATAAATAATATCAATAAATCATTCTTGGGGCATAATATATATATTTAAGATTTATGACGTTATAAAATTTATTTATAAGCACAAGTTATTTATTTGTACAAAACGGAAACGCGTGCGCAGGCTATGTGTTTACACCATGCACACGGTTTCCCGCGCTTAATACTGTATGCATTTTATATTTCTTTAATTGTGGATTAATAATTATAATAAATAATTCTAGGGGTTATTATATATTTTTAAGATTTATGATGTTATAAAATTTAATTATGAGCGCAAGTTAATTTCTTTGTACAAAACGGAAATACGTGCGCCAAAATATGTTTCCGCTGCGCACGTCTTTCCCGCCTAAACAAATGGTATAAAAGACAAGGCCTTACTGTCGAGCACTCACTTCTCTGCAAATCGTCGACAGTTCATGTAAGTGCTCTATTTGGTCTTTTCTTATATACTTAGCCACATTTGTAATTTGTATATGAAAATATATGTAATATGTGTAATGTGTAATATATATATGTTGTAAAACATATGTTATGTTGTGACTTCTGAATATGAATATATGTGTAGTATGGTAGGTATGCGGCGTCTGTATGTATGCGTTATATATTGAATATATATAACGCGTACCTAATATAAATATATATATGATATATGATATGATATAATATATACTAATAATAATATAATATATATGGATATATGGATATGTAATGATATATAAGCGTAATAAGCGAAGTCGTAATTATGTAGATACGAGTATAAATATAAATTTACAACATGCATACACATAAATATTGTTTACGTTTGTATTGATAATAATTTGGCGGTACCAATACACAAATAAAACAAGGTACCTAAAATATAATGAAATTATATAACTAAACCCTTCACTGAGTTTCTTGCCGGTTCTTCTCAGGAAGGTTAATTTTTCCGAACCGGTGGTCCAATTTCGTTATTTGATACCAAATATATTTTAAATTATTCACCAGCATCTACTGTTTTACTTGAAATATCCCACATTTCTGCCCTAAGGATTCTTGTTATATCTATATACGTGTGTATACACACGTTTGCATGAGGCTACTCCAAGACCATGCTGACAATTCAGAAGCGGGATAATTACCTAAAAGCGTTGTTTTTTTTTTTCTTCTTTTTCCTTTCCATATACTTGTCGAATTAAATTATTATAAGTATGTTTAAAAAACTAGTCTCAAATCAAAAGAATGCAACCACTGCAAGTACGGTTGTGAGATCGACACTCGCCCGGGAGAAAAGGTTATATAATAATCTTTTATTCATTGCTCAGTGGATACTCTCGTGATACGAATATTAAACTTTGATACATCATTATGATCTCTTAAAGCAGAACTACGTTGGGATAAGGCCTATATTGTTCTCCTCTTAGAATTAGTACATAAATTAAAGCACAAATAGTCTGCGTATTTTCGTTTCTGTTTAGGTTGGAATGGAAAATTGGCCATTCACTCGTCTTGGGAGATCGTCTTCAGGGGGCCGCTGCACAGGAGGCTCGCAGAACCGGTCACGCAGCCCGACACGTCGAAGTTCGCTGAAACGCTCCAGCCGCTGCATGGAGGGTGATCAAGAGAACCACGACGCAGGGACCAGCCCAGTACGGACGCTTCGGCCCCTGCATCAACATGGACAGCAGCTTCGGGATCGCCTGGATCAACTACTAGGCGGACCCAGCAACAGCCGGTGCAGATGCCCGTCACGCAGCCCAAGTGGCAGCCGACTGGGTACTCCGCCGCGCACCGAACGTGATATGCAGAGGAAGAGTTCATCGCGGCCCAGCACAGGAGCCAGCGCAGGAGCCAGCACAGGAGCCAGCGCAGGAGCCAGCACAGGAGCCAGCGCAGGAGCCAGCACAGGAGCCAGCGCAGGAGCCAGCACAGGAGCCAGCACAGGAGCCAGCGCAGGAGCCAGCGCAGGAGCCAGCGCAGGAGCCAGCGCAGGAGCCAGCGCAGGAGCCAGCACAGGAGCCAGCGCAGGAGCCAGCACAGGAGCCAGCACAGGAGCCAGCGCAGGAGCCAGCGCAGGAGCCAGCACAGGAGCCAGCGCAGGAGCCAGCGCAGGAGCCAGCGCAGGAGCCAGCGCAGGAGCCAGCACAGGAGCCAGCGCAGGAGCCAGCACAGGAGCCAGTCGCGCGATCCTCATAGCAGCGGCCGTCATAAGCTACGTTCGTCATCACAGCTGCCGACGGAACGATCGCCGAGGGGAGTTCACTGATCCCTCTTCACATCACGATGCAGGTCAGACTAAAACTTTCATTTATCCTACGTGCTCATTTAGTATGGATAGCATTACCCAGTTAGTTAAGGTTATAAAATCCATACATCTTTGGACCATAGTTTCTGATAAAGCAGTTGGCGGGGGTACCTAACTACAACGTGACCAACACTGACTGATTCAGTTATTGAAGAACCAAACCAAAATTACTTTAGGGCCATAGGAAGTTGTAACGTAGTAGATGGAGATAATAACTATAGATGAAGTTACTGCGACATTAGATTTGTTAGTTACATAATTATGCATGTGCTTTTTGTGGAGACATTTATTTTTATTTTATTTATTTATACACATGACAGATTACAATCAAAAGAATTACTTACATATAAAATATACCATTATAATCTGGACTGTAATCCAAATATATGTGTAACAAATATGCTTATGTGTCGAAGTTACTAAAACAGTATAAAAAAAAAAAAAAACATACTTAATAAAATGGAAAACAATTGGGGTAAGCGATCAAATTCAGCCGACATGCTGATCCGACTCAACACTCCGGCCGGCCACCGCCGGTGTGGGATAGAGGATATCCTTCAATATTCTCACATAGTGAGATAGTTTAATTTCATATCGAAATCAGGAAAACCAGTAACTCGTTGCATATATCTGGTTATACTTTATCGCTCAGTATATTTAACAAAATTAATTTGTTAGCTCAAAAGGGACTTAGGAATTTCTGGGCTCAATAATCCCAGTAATTGTCGTAGTCCGAATTCAGTACATTGAGATACTATATTCTATTGCATCTGGTTTATTATTTTACATATTGTTACTTGCAAACCTCTCGTGTAACTTCTGACCTGTTAGCTTTCGAAGAAACTGCGTCACGAGTTTTAAATATCGTGAACTGCAGGATACAGTGTGCCTAGCTCGAACACTTTCGAAAAAGTAAGCGTAACGTTACCGTAAACAATTGTATGAAACTTGGTACAGCGCCCCTATTGTGCGTAAGAGGTACTACATTTACGTACGTTAACGTAGTGAAAATCATCGCCTTCGTATCGTAACGTAAACCAATTTATATTAAATCGCATGCGCGAACTTGTTTTGACGTATGGTAAAGTAAATGTCAAAGGCTGGCTATCGAGACCTCACGAATACTTCGTCACTCAACATTTTTTAAGTGAGAAAACCGGCCAAGTGCGAGTCGGACTCGCGCACGTAGGGTTCCGTACCAATGATAGAATGGAAAAAAAATTAGGTAATTTGTAGAGATGTGCCGATTATGACTTTCGCCGACTAGTCGGCTAAGCCGATTACGGTTTCGGGGATTTCCGTAACACTTATTTTACGGATGATTCGCGCACAATCGCATACGCCGCCTGCGAGCGTGTCAGACGGAACATGTTTTACTTGTGTAATGGCCGAAAGCGGTGTTTTAGTGGAAAAAAAAATTGGACATAATCAAACATAATACTGTTATTACTCATTGAAGTAAACAAGTAGAATTAAAATTTAATCAAGGTTTTATTTCATGTAGTTCCCCCGCATGCATATTATTGAGAAATTCATACAACGTAAGAAGCCGCATAGTCGGCGCTCTTTGCCGATTAGTCGCCGACTAATCACACATTTTACCACTTTGGAAGAGTCTCTCGCGCAAACTATTCAGTTTAGAAAAAAAAATGATGTTAAAAACCTCAACATCATTTTCAAATACCTATCCATAGATACCCCACACGTATAGGTTTGACTTTGAGTTTCAGTTCTATGTGTGGGGAACCCCAAAATTTTTGGATAATTTTTCTGGTTTTATTTTAAAATCTTAATGCAGTTAACAGAATACATCTACGTACCAAATTTCAATAATGTAGCTCTTATAGTTTCAGAATAAACTGGCTGTGACATACGGACGGAGAGACAGACAGACATGACGAATCTATAAGGGTCCCGTTCTAGCCATTTTGGCTACGAAACCCTAAAAAAAAAAAAAAAAAAAAAAAAAAAAAATACCTTACTTGCTAATAAAGATTCTTCTACTTATTTTTCGAAGTGAGCTTAGTAATTTTTAACATAAAAGTAATGCAAAGCTCTTCAAGAAGTTCACGTAATACGATGAATTTGATAAACTTAGCAGTCCACTGTTGGACATTGGCCTCATAGGCTTTGCCCATAATTAATACGCTGGGCTGGCAGGTTGGCTATGGGGTACAACGTGGGGTAGCCTCCTCGAGTGACTGTCGGTACCTGTGAATCCTCACGGATTATTATGGGAACGGTAGTAGGCATTCGTGACTATTAGCTTTGTAAATTAAAGACATATGTTTATAAGTATATTTAATATTTTATATTTTATATAATAAATAAGTCCGAACTATTTATTCTTTCAAATTGACCTCGCTCCATCCTCTACTGAATGTACGCCTCCTTTAATTTAGGTAAAGTTTATTGGTTGCTATAACAAGATTTCATCCATATCATATTGGTAGGTGAAAGTCTTCCACACGATTTTTGCCTCGTGCTGACTGCACTTCCTTGGAATCAGCTTCCATCTGATTCTTTTCCAAATGGATACGACTTATGATCTTCAAAATAAAGTGGCTTTCCTTGATTTTATTTACTTTTTTTAGCAAAGAATAGTTTCACAGTATGCCAACAAAATTTTGTTTGACGAACGTAACTAGAGCCGTTCAAAAACAGCATTTCTATTATACCTGAAAATAATGTCAGAATTTAAAAGAGAAATTTAAGATGATAGTTTTAGAAAAAAGTTCTAACTATTATATAAACCTTATTTAATTATTAATTAAACTCACCTGTTAAATTAAACAAATAATTATTCGGGTTTATATCTCAAATCTCTTTGATACGGATTCCGAACGTTTAGATTAGGATGACGGCCTCGACGTAATCGTATCTAGTCTGCGATTATTATGACTTTGTTACTGCGTATTTTATCACGTATCGCCAAAACGCAACGTTTACGTTACGCATTGGCGAAAAGTTCGTGCTTGGGCTACAGAACGCTTGTCTTAGATTCATATTTAAATCCGGGGGTCTCTGTGCCGGTAGTCTGTATAATAATAGCACTATAAAAGGGAAGAAGTTGAGGATATGGTTAGCTGTCATATGGTTTGGAAATTTAAGCAAGCAGTAATTAAAACATCGAGTATATTTAACTGGATTTCATTTGGAGTTGGTCATAAATTGCATTAACTTAAAGCTACATTTCAGTGTTATCTGTTCAATAGAGTACCGCTCTAGTACCTACTTCTGTCTCACATAGGCGCACAAGTAGAAACCCTGTCCCAGACGCGGATGTGAGAATCCTTGTTTTCAGAGTCTGACGCGGCGAATACCGCCCAGAACGGGGGTGATGAATCCCAAAGAATAATCCACATCTAACCTCTAAGATCCCGAGTATTGATAAACTGCATGTTATAGGATCCAATCTCTAAAGTCAAAAGTAACTAGTTGTTTCGCATTATACCTGGGGGTGTTGGGTGGTTCGTGCTTACGGGGATGGGTTTCCAGTTCTTTGTTAAATAATTTCAGGGCCCATATAGGATCGCTAAGGTACTCGATAATGACCGGTTCGAGCTCAAAGTGCCCAGTGATTCCGGTGAACTTTCTAATCTAAGGCCATACAAATGAACTATTTAATTATAATTTAATGTTTCAGTAGCAATTAAATTGCTTGGGTACTAAGCGTACCTACGCCTATTAAATAAGATGGTTCGTCATCATCAGCTTGTTGCAGTCCACTGCTGGACATGGACCTTTCTAGTTGTTCGCCACTTAGAGCAAACTTCTGGAATGTTTATAAATATTTAATTTTTGTGGCGGGAGAGCCATCTCGTTTGGACGGAATGGTCTTTATAACGTTTATTGTATAATTTCTATTTAATATTTGTAATTTATTTCAGATGTGTTTCTTTTCTTTTATAGACGGAAGGGTCTATATTTATGGCGGAAGGGCCATTTTTATTTGGACGGAAGGGTCCTTAATAGACGGAATGGTCTATATTCATGGCGGAAGGGCCATTTTTATTTGGACGGAAGGGTCCTTAATAGACGGAAGGGTCTATATTCATGGCGGAAGGGCCATTTTTATTTGGACGGAAGGGTCCTTAATAGACGGAAGGGTCTATATTTATGGCGGAAGGGCCAAATATATTGTACAGGACGGAAGGGTCCTATATGCGGGCAAAACGCCCAAAAATGTTATGTAACTTTATTACTGTATGTTGTGCTTTTGCTCAATAAGTAACAAAATTGTTTTAATGTTTTGTATTGAAAGCATGAGGTCATGCTTTTGAAAAGGATGGCCGACTGTCAGCATTTTCACATATTTTAATTATTAATTATAGTGAATAATATTCTTACGATTTAAAAGTATTGTATAATGTACTTAAACAACACCGAAACACGCGCGCAAACTGCTTGCGCGCGGTTTCCCGCCCTTAATACTGTATTCATTTTGTATTTCTATAATTGTAGATAAATAATATCAATAAATCATTCTTGGGGCATAATATATATATTTAAGATTTATGACGTTATAAAATTTATTTATAAGCACAAGTTATTTATTTGTACAAAACGGAAACGCGTGCGCAGGCTATGTGTTTACACCATGCACACGGTTTCCCGCGCTTAATACTGTATGCATTTTATATTTCTTTAATTGTGGATTAATAATTATAATAAATAATTCTAGGGGTTATTATATATTTTTAAGATTTATGATGTTATAAAATTTAATTATGAGCGCAAGTTAATTTCTTTGTACAAAACGGAAATACGTGCGCCAAAATATGTTTCCGCTGCGCACGTCTTTCCCGCCTAAACAAATGGTATAAAAGACAAGGCCTTACTGTCGAGCACTCACTTCTCTGCAAATCGTCGACAGTTCATGTAAGTGCTCTATTTGGTCTTTTCTTATATACTTAGCCACATTTGTAATTTGTATATGAAAATATATGTAATATGTGTAATGTGTAATATATATATGTTGTAAAACATATGTTATGTTGTGACTTCTGAATATGAATATATGTGTAGTATGGTAGGTATGCGGCGTCTGTATGTATGCGTTATATATTGAATATATATAACGCGTACCTAATATAAATATATATATGATATATGATATGATATAATATATACTAATAATAATATAATATATATGGATATATGGATATGTAATGATATATAAGCGTAATAAGCGAAGTCGTAATTATGTAGATACGAGTATAAATATAAATTTACAACATGCATACACATAAATATTGTTTACGTTTGTATTGATAATAATTTGGCGGTACCAATACACAAATAAAACAAGGTACCTAAAATATAATGAAATTATATAACTAAACCCTTCACTGAGTTTCTTGCCGGTTCTTCTCAGGAAGGTTAATTTTTCCGAACCGGTGGTCCAATTTCGTTATTTGATACCAAATATATTTTAAATTATTCACCAGCATCTACTGTTTTACTTGAAATATCCCACATTTCTGCCCTAAGGATTCTTGTTATATCTATATACGTGTGTATACACACGTTTGCATGAGGCTACTCCAAGACCATGCTGACATATGTATGTATTTATTACAAAAAAAAAGTATCTAAGTAAGTTTATCAGTTGTCTAGTACCCATAGTACAAGCTTCGGCTTAGTTTGGGGCTAGATGGCGCTGTGTGGCCCAGCGTGGCATGTCTTGGGTTATTTATTTATAAAAAAAAACAACTATTGAGTGTTCACGTGCTTCTTTAACTGGGTTGGCGCTTAACTGCAATTCACCTGATGGTAAGCAAAATCGCAGTCTACGATGAAGCGCGCTCACCCTGCAAATACCGGTTCACTCTCGCCTTGAATATCGGAATATTATATGTCTTTGGGAACAAGGAGCCGGCAAAGAGTTCCATAGTTTGACAGTTCGTACTATAAAGGTACGAACTTACGGTAACTTTCAAAAGACTACTGAAGAGATTTGAACTCCGACATGCACTTTTATTTTGTCGTGTCAAACCCTGTCAAATTACTTTGACGTTCCATTTCGTGTTTGCAGCCTCTTCTTGTTTATTATTTAGGTCTTTTAGTGGACACTTTTCACAATGACTAATTTATTTAGAATAATTTAACGTGCATAAAAAATAATAAAATAACCAAGACATGCCACGCTGGGCCACACAGCGCCACCTAGCCCCAAACTAAGCCGAAGCTTGTACTATGGGTACTAGACAACTGATAAACTTACTTAGATACATTTTTTAAAATAAATATATATTATACATAGAAAACACCCAGACCAATACAAACAGACATGTTCATGAACAGAAATGTTTGTACTGTGCGGGAATCGAACCCACGACCCTTGGCTCAGAGGGCAAAATACCCAAGCTTTGCGCTTTCCATTGCTTCAAAAAACAAAGTACAATTATGGTATTTCCCAAGCTCATTTCATCATCATCATCAGCCCACATCAGTCCACTGCTGGACATAGGCCTCTTCCAATGCTCGCCACTTCGATCGGTCCCATGCTCATTTACATCTATCCATTTAAGCCATTTTTAACCGACTTCGAAAAAAGGAGGAGGTTCTCAATTCGTCTCTATGTATAATATTTTTTTTTTATGTATGTTCAGCGATATTTCCATCAATTATGGATGGATTTCAAAAATTTTTCGACAGTTCGACAGAAGACACTTCCGAGGTGGTCCCATTATCACCAAGTAAGGATCTGATGATGGGATCCTGGAGAAATTGAGGGCAACAACCGAAAATTGTATGCTCATATGGTGTTTTTGTTACGTAATCATATTTTACTCAGGTATATGCTTCCGGGCGACAACATCTGGTGCTGATAATGAAGCCACAGAACTCCTTAACGGTTAGGAGTTAGGGGACAGTACTGACATTGGTCGATATTAAACTAGGTTGTAGTATGTACTTATGCAGGGCTAATAGGGCAGGTGATTTGGTAAGTGATATGCTTGATTCTAGATCGCAAAGTCTTCACTTGACTTAAAGCAAAATTTTTCATTCCTAAGTAAAACTCTTAAGGACATTAATTAGCCTTTATTCAAGGTCACAGTACATTAACGCAACTAAAAACAGAGAAATAAAATTATTTTTAAAAAAAAAATTAAACCGACTTCAAAAAAAACGCAAACGACCAAAACTAAAAAGCGATAAATAACGTAAGTAATTCTATCCTTAATACATAATCATTTAAATATTACAATTATCACTTATTTTTGAAGTCGGTGCCAGCCAAACATATCTAGGTATATTGTCGTGTGGATATGCCGGCCGCGCGCGTCATACAACAACAGTCTACGTTAGGTACCGAGAGGTTGGCACCGACTTCAAAAATAAGTGATAATTGTAATATTTAAATGATTATGTATTAAGGATAGAATTACTTACGTTATTTATCGCTTTTTAGTTTTGGTCGTTTGCGTTTTTTTTGAAGTCGGTTTAATTTTTATGTATTAAGTTTATTTATTTATTAAACCTTAATTGCCCAGTAAAATAGTGTACAAATAGAGGATTTAATGCCACATAGGCATTTAGTTAAGTAAACATGTAAGAATCCATTGAGAATGATATTTTCCATGTGAAAAAAGTCTCCATCAAAAAAATATTTTGTCGCTGCGATTAGTCGCACCCCATTTAAGTGCCCAGTCGCCCGTCTATATAACCCATCTCTTATCTCGTATCGTACCCACGTCAGGGCGCGCTTGACATCGCAGCCGATGTATGTGTTCACATTAGACTGTCTTATTTTTGGTTTTTTATTAACTAGCTCTTTTTAGCGTCTTCGAATGGATTTCTGTTCGATATGGAATCTATCGTCCGAGGTATGTCGATCAGGAACATGTGCTTTTTTTGTGGCACAGCAGTGGTTTCTTATCGCCTAACGCTCGGTGGCTCAATCGGTGGCCTTTTGATCCAAGAGTCGTGGGTTCCATTCCCACTCAGGACTCTCCACAAACAAGAAGGCGTAGCTAAATACCACAGGCCGATGTCGGGCAGGAGCGTCAGCGGAGCGAGAAACTACGCCCTGCGATCTGCAACCTGCCTTTTGTTTGTGTTGCCTGGGAAAATGCATTTAGGCATTCCCGCTGCTTGGGGGAGCAGCGGGGTATGTGGGACTCACCCCGCCTCGAAGATGGAAGTGAGGCAGGAAATACCCACTAAAAATCCCGGCCCCTTCTTCATGCGCCTAAAAGGTGGTGTCGAAGGTCCTATGTATTATGTCCACCAAGACATCACCGACGCGGCCTGGTCAGGACAGGCCCCAACAGGCTCCCCCTCTGGGGGGAGTCATGGGAGTGGTCCGAAGGGTCCCATCCGACGAAGACGGGGGTCCGTGCAATGCAGGCGGCGGTGATTATGGGTAGCTGTGAACTGCAAAAGGTGTAACTGATGATGATAATGATTATTAAAAAGTGACCTATAAATAGGTAGGAACAATATTATAGTAACCCACTATGAACACACACAAACATTCTGTTGTCCGTTGCTAAAGTATTTTCTATATGTAACTTGGCAATGTCAAACCTTTGAAATGTTGAGATTATTTCGCGTGGCGTATTCTTCGCGATGTCAAAGTGACAGATACGTCAAAAAGTTATTTCAATGGAGGTTTTGACGGAAGCCGCGAGGTTTGTATAGGGGTGGTTACGGATTAACGGAAAGTCCAGATTATACAACATACTAATATAACTTTGAAAACTCACGCGCAAAACACCTAGCTGAGACCAATTATAATAATATGTCTTGTTGTAGTCTGTGCTTACAAATAAAGAATTTGAATAACAGAATTGATATATTTTTAAAAGTAGCTCGACATAATGGCTTCCCTATGCCTGATGGAAAGCGAAAGCAAAACCCAAGTCGCTGTGACGACGGGCAAGTAACTGGTCAGTTACCTGTCAGTTGCCATCGCCATGCCGGCCGAACCTAACCTGGAAGGTTAGGGTTAGGTACCCTAAAGTATAGCTGCGGTATACTTTAGGGTGGAGGTCCTTCCACGAACGGGCGGCTCATTTCGAAGATTCGCTATGCCCTACCACTCTTGAATGATGAAACTAGTACAATTTAGGCAGTCTTATCGCTTATCCAGACAACCTTCAGGTATGTAGAGGGAACCAGAAATATTACAGACTAGCTGTGCCGCGACTTCGTCCGCGTGGAATAGTTATTTTTTCCCCGTTTTATTTTACATTTTCCATTATTTCTTCGCTCTTATTAGTTGCCTTTCTCAATAAATGGTCTATTCAACACAAAAAGAATTTTTCAATTCGGACCAGTAGTTCCTGAGATTAGCGCGTTCAAACAAACAAACAAACTCTTCAGCTTTATAATATTAGTTAAGAATAGCTGTGCCTAATCAAAAAATAACGGACTTCCGAATGGTACCTAAATTTTAAGTTAGACTTCTAGCAATGCATTAGTGTAAAACGCTTTTAATTCCATGCAGTCGTTTTTGCGTGATGTCCGATCAAACATACAGATAAACATTTCTCCCGTTTTTTCAACACTTCCCATCACTGCTCTGCTCCTTTTGATTGAAACGTGATGAAAGTATATCATAACCTGCCCAGGAGTAAGAAAAATTATTGTAACAAGTTTCGTCAAAATCCGTCCAGTAGTTTTTTTATATAACGAACAGACAGACATATAGACAAAAATTTTACTGATTGCATTTTTGCTATCTGTATCGATCACTAATCACCCCCGATAGTTATTTTGAAAATATATTTCATGTACAGAATTGACTTCTCTACAGATTTATTATAAGTATAGAAGATAATTATATAAGAGCACCTTTTAAGAGATCTGTCGAGAAATAGCAAAAATACTTTGTTCTCATTCAAAAAAGGTAACATATATTAAAACTAATTCTTAATTACACAAAGCTATGGGCGTGTTCACATACAAACGCGCCGGGCGTGCAAAAACTCGCATAACGCGCCGCTAAAACAGAATTTTAATACTTACTAATTGGTACAACAAATTATTTGTAAGGGGACAAAAATGAGGCGATGTGGGAACATACGGGCGTATGTTTCGTGCATAGCCGCTGCGGTGGTTCGTTTTTCAAATTCAAATGCTTATTGCATGTCACATTACAAAAAGTTACACAGATGGTATTATGTAGAAGGTATAAATGTGACGCCCTGCTAGGGCATTGCAAATATAAGTGGGTTTTCTTAATGTACTAATAACATCTTTCATAATACTAAAATGGCATTCATTAAAATATCCATTGTAACCACATAATATTCATATTCATTTCTTCACTGCAATTTGTAGCAAAGGTTTATAACAATGAAATGAGGGGTATTAATCTGTTGATCTAGGATGTAAAGGAGCGGCCTGTCATCTTTTCCCTCTAAACCAACCTCACCTGTAGTGGTGCATCCTACCGAATAACGAACGAGGCGCTGGTAACCGACTGGTAGCGGTGTAACCATCACAATTGACGGCGTAGCTAAATACCACAGGCCGACGACAGGCAGCAGCGTCCCCGGAGCGAGGAGCTACGCCTTGTGATACGATTGCCCAGCGTGGCCATTGAATGGGTAAAGCCTCCACATGCGATATCAAAGTGGCGTACGATTAGAGAGGCCTAAGTCCAGCAGTGGACTGCAATAGGCTGATGATCATAGTAACGATAGAAATTTATTAATTTATTTTCATTTCATTTCAAATCATACGAACGCCAGCGGCGCGGTACAAAATACCCCTCCGTATATCCCCACCCAACAAAACCTCCAGATACAATCAGAACGTGACGACGTATCGGCACTCCCGTCCTCCGGAGGGCACATTGTTCCCACTTGTCCCTCTTTTTGTGTTTAACCGTTTTGCCCCTTTTAGGCGTCAGTCAAATTTTGATAACAATCCCATATGAGTGGTCCTTTGCTGAAGTAGATGAATCTTTGGCATCGCGTTTTGTGTTAAGCGGAACGTCGGTAGGTTCCGGGTTCGATTCCCGGTCAATTTCTCCTATTTCACATAGTTCCTGACATATTTGAAGTTGGTAGGAGTATTAGGATTTTTTCAATAACAGAACTACCTAGGACATAAAGGGAAATATTTCAACATATTAGGGATTCATCATCATCAGCCTATTACAGTCCACTGCTGGTCATAGGCCTCTCCAGTTGTTCACCACAGGCAAACCTGGAGGATATACCCATAATCGCCACGCTGCTGCCCGTCATCGGTCTGTGGTATTTAGCTACGCCAATCGTGATGGTTATACCGCCACCAGTCGGTTGCCGGAGCCTCGTCTGTCATTCGGCAGGATGCACCACGGGCAGGTGAGGGTGGTTTGGGGCAAAAAGATCATAGTAAGGGAACCTTTCCCGTATTAATATTCGTTTCCTTAAAAACGTTATCCAAATTAAATTACCAGTCAATGTAAATGTGTCCGGTAAAAAATAACTAAATAATTAGTTAACCCTTGAAATGCTCTGAGCGTTCAGTGTTTAAATCGTAACGTGGGAATGGACGGGCCGAATAACTGTTAACACAGAAGTTGCGTAGAGTGGGTTAAGTATTATTTATTTTTATGACACAGCGAAGGAAATTCTTTATGTCACAATCTACACACGACGACTTAGAGTTAAGTATAATAGACATTTGATATACAATTTTTATTTATAGTAGCTCGTCTTAATGGCTTCCATATGCCTGATGGAAAGCGAGAGAGAAGCCCAAGTCACTGTGACAATGGGGAAGTAACTGGTCAGTTACCTGTCAGTTGCCACCGCCATGCCGGCTGCTAATGCAGCACTCGTCCCACGAGCTCCGGAGACCCTACTCACCGGCAAAAACACAACCATTGGCTGTGGTATTCTATAGGATGGAGGGACTTCCACAGACGGGCAGCTCAATTCGAGCGATGATTCGCTATGCCCTACCTCTCTTAAAACATGACCAACCCACTGCCACTTCAGCGTAATAATCCTTCAGGCTATGTCAATGTCTCCTCGATCCTCTGACGTATATACCTACACGTTGTATTTTTAAGTTATCTAAAAAAACACATCGCACTAATAGGCCTGTTTCCGTAAAAAATGTAATTTGTCCGTCTTTTAGATTGTTCAAAAATAAAAGACACGTATTTTTTCATTTGTAAATTAGACCAAAAATGACAAAGATATAGCCCGTAAAACTACGCGTGACGTCAAGGAGCGGTAGGTTTTTCGCCACTGAGTGACGTCAAAGACCCCCACTCCTATATTTTGATGCCTTGTATCTTTGTTATTTTTTGTTTAAATGAAAAAAGGAAAAATATGTGTCCAATATATTTTTATAATCTTAAATACGGACTAAATATAATGTAATTATTTTGACCTTAGAAACATCCCTATCGTCTCCACACCCCTCCCTATTCCGCAGAGTGCACCAAATACAAAATGGGCGGGCGCAGGGCGTCACAATTAAATATATATTACTGCCGCCCACAACACAATGCGATATCTGATTGAGGCGAGTTTGGGCTAGCTTTGAGAACAAAGTAATTATTACTTCACTACAACGAACGCTCTGACGGTCAATAGAAAGATTCTTCATTGCACACGAAAACAATGGGCTATTACAACCATTATTTTTCACTTTGACTTGCTATTGATAGACTACCTTGTTAAAGAATCATCGGTGAAAAAATTTGTCACCGATTATCACGATATCAAAATCACCACTAAGTAATTGACGAGTCCAAAAACGCTTCACAAAATGCTTCGAATACTTTTTTTTACTGGGATGTAAGGGAGCTGTCTTTCATCTTTTCGCTCCAAGCCGCCCTCACCTGCCCGTGGTGCACCCTGCCGAATAACATTAACAAATGAGGCTTTGGCAACCGACTGGTGGCGGTATAACTATCACAATTGAAGGCGTAGCTAAATACCACAGGGCGACGACGGGCAACAGCGTCACCGGAGCGAGAACCTACACCCTGCGATCGCTAACCCGCCTGCCCAGCGTGGCGATTATGGGTATATCCTCCAGATGTTTGCCCTAGGTGGCGAGCAACTGGAGAGGCCTGTGTCCGGCAGTGGACTGCAATAGGCTGATGATGATTGGAATACTACCCGTATACCGACACGTCGTAAGGGGCGACTAAAGGGTCTTTTGGGGCCGTGGCGTGTCTGGAAGGGCTCACTTTTTTTTTATGGAAGATCGGGCAAACGGGCCTGAAAGTCACCTGATGGTAAGTGATCACTTTTGCCCATAGACACCGCAACACCAGGGGAGTCACAGGTGCGTTGCCGGCCTTTGAGAAATCTATAGGCTCGCTTTTTGAAGGTCCCTAAATCATATCCACTCGGAAAAATTGCAGCAGGAAGCTGATTCTAAAGACCGGTTGCACGAGGTAGAAAATTGCAAGAAAATTGCGCGCAAAACGCACCGTGGAAGACCTCCAACTATCAAGATGATAAGGATGAAATCTAGAATTGGTGCGAGATGTACGATGGTGAAAAATAGCAGCCGGTACCAGATCAAACAATTCCTCCGAACACTCGCCGTGATATATACGGTAGAAAACGCATAAAGACGCAACATCCCTGCGCAAAGATAAAGGGTCTAGTTTCTTTAAAAGTTCTCGGTCGTCAATGATTCGAGCCGCTCTTCGCTTGCGTTCCAGTATTAGAGACAACCCCGTGTTCTTGGACACACGTGGTCAGTGACGTCACTTCAAACTTCACCGAAGTAAGAAGCTACGCCCTGCGATCGCCAACCCAGCAGCGTGGCGATTATGGGTATATCCTCCAGATGTTTGCCCTAAGTGGCGAAAAACGACTAAGTATTTTTAATTTTGCATGTTATCTGATGGCTATCAGAGAAAAAAGGGAACCGTTGCAAAAACTCTTTGCTTTGAACCTCTTTACTTGAAAAAGCCACAATTAAACCAGAATCCGAGAAATTAAGACCCGGTAAATGCCTGGGAATCAAGGCGAAATAATTTGACGGCAATTATTGAGATTTTCAGAATACCTATTTGTACGCGCGAAGATTTCGGAGTCCGGTGGAATTTGAAATATCCACATTAGCCCTATTTAATGATCTTGATCGAATTAAGCAGATTATGCTTCGATTTTGGTGTTTATATGCGAAAGAGGCCGTTGTATGGGGCATAAAAACATTTAGTCTTTTTTTTTTAGTGACCCGACATAATGGCTTCCCTACGCCTGATGGAAAGCGAAAGAGAAGCCAAAGTCGCTGTGACAACGGGCAAGTAACTGGTCAGTTAACTGTCAGTTGCCACCGCCATGCCGGCCCAACCCTAACCCCCATGAGCGCCGGAAGCCCTACTCACCGGCAGAAACACGACCCAAAGGTCATTTGACTGCGGTGTTCTATTTCTTATAGAAGGTTAATGATGGTAAGTGAACCCTTACGCCATATAATACGAGACCTTATCTATAATGGATAAAAAAGGACAAATCATCACCCCATCTATTCTAGTGGATGTCGTAAATATTATCGACTAAGGGAATTCTTGAGATCATCATCATCATCATCAGCCAATTACAGTCCACTGCTGTACATAGGCCTCTCCAGTTGTTCGCCACTTAGAGCAAACATCTGGAGGATATACCCATAATCGCCACCCTGGGCAGGCGGGTTGGCGATCGCAGGGCGTAGCTTCTTGCTCCGGTGACGCTGCTGCCCGTCACCTGTCTTTAGTATTTAGCTACTATTCTTGAGATAAATAAAATAAATAACATGCCACGCTGGGCCACACATCGCCATCTAGCTCCAAACTAAGCCGAATCTTGTACTATGGGTACTAGACAACTGATAAACTTACTTAGATACTTTTTTTTGTAAATAAATACATTATACATAGAAAACACTCCGACCAATACAAACAGACATGTTCGTTCATGCACACAAATGTTTGTACTGTGCGGCGATCGAACCCACGACCTTTGGTTCAGAACGCAGAAGTCACTACCAAATGAGCCATCGAGCCAGTCGATACATACTCAACCAACCCGGGATTCAAACCCCTTGTTACATAAGAGGCTATTACCAACACTCCATTGCAATAAACGATAAATATACGGTAACTTTAAAAACCGATTTCAAGCGTAACCGTTTATAATATTCAGTCCTATTATAAAATTCCGTTTTAATAATCGATAAAATACTAAACGTCTTGCTGCAATTAAAACAATTAATATAAATTGGTATGAACTGAACCCTTTACGGGCCGGGGGAAAACGAACACTTGGCTTGTCAAAAAATAGTTTTTAGTATCATGAGTTGGTGTAAGGGATAGGGTGCGAAGTTTAAGTAGACATAATATTTTTTTTAGTCTGTGTCCTATGTCCAGCAGTGGATTTTTCAGGTGTTTAACTCTGTCTCCTGGTATTACGGTGCCTATGGGCTAAAGTGATTACTTGCCATCAGGGCCCATTTGCCTCCCCAGTTATAAAAAAACCTCCCAGTTATAAATGTCACCGGAAAATAGCAAGAATCGTAAGTTGATGAATTTCCTAGGTAGTTGATTAACTTTCGGAATATAACAAACGGTAGTTGAAATGTATTATTTAACGCAATGGATTTCAGTAAGTTGATCAATTTACGGTCTGACAGTCATTTAATAATTTACGATTTTGACACAAGTAAAATCGTCCTCAAATGGGCCAATCGTTGCTCAATGTACTATTTAACGGTGCACTATTACCCGTAACTTAATACACTGTTCCCTGATTGGTTGCCGGGATAACGCCACGTGAGCCATGGAACCAATCAACGTTCACCTCGCCTTCGTCGGATGATTTTACGGCAAGACCCCGTAAAATGACATATGATCCCTCGAGTAGTTTTTGTTTCTGTAACGAACATACAGACAGACAAAAATTTTACTGATTGCATTTTTCGCATCAGTAGGTATCGATCACTAATCATTTCACATCATTGTTTACCGCAGTTTATAGACTTTTCTACGATTATACTCGTACTTATTTATCCGTTAGGTCGTAATTTATGTAAATAAATGTCATCTTAATTGGCTTTTATCCCGTAAAGTCTCGTTTAAGTTCATAGATAGACATCTATCTAATATGTATACTTTCCTTCTCTTAACTGTTCCAATCCCGTCCCCTATCCCCTAAACCATACTAAGGACACGCTCTGCGCGCGCGCAGTCGAAGCCTCTATAATTTGGCCGTCACACAGTTTTGAAGGCGCGTCACTCGCCAACCCACAGACCGTACTCAGCCCAAACGGGGCGAGTTTTTATGATTTACGATTCGTAGTGTGCCCTTTGGATCAGGTAAAGCGTTTTTTAGTCTGTGGATTATGAATAAATAATAGAAAGTTTACTTTCTGTAATTACATACATATCAAAAATAAGTGTTAATTGTAATATTTAAATAATTATAGTTATACATAATATGTATTAAGGATAGAATTACTTACGTTATTTATCGCTTTTTAGTTTTGGTCGTTTGTGTTTTTTTGAAGTCGGTTTAATTTTTTTTAAATAATTTTGGTATACAATAAAGAGTCTTACTACCTACCTATTACCACTCGAATAACACATGTTTCGAAAAACCGTGAGAATTTTTGAGATAACCGGTAAACACTTCAAATTGTCGCCGCGTCTAACATACTGGGGACGGACAGACAGATAGACTGACGTACAGTAGTTCTCATGTGACGGCTAGCTTAGGATTCAGAAAGTTATATATATTATATTTATCTACGTAGTAAGACAAGATCTGGTCTTTAGATGTTTACACAAATAGGAATTATCTTGTGTTAGGTACTATCTCGAGTATTTTTTAAGACACATTATAAGATAAATCGTGCATTGTTCCGATCTCGTTTTTTATGCAAGAGGCGGCAGACGAGCAAATGTGATGCCTGATGGTAAGCAGTCGACACCGCCCATGGACACCCGCAACTCAAAACGAGTTCTGGGGTCACTGCCGGCCTTTTATTTATTTATTTATTAAAGGTACACGAACAGGTCACAGTCGTACATGATCATACAAATCATTTTTACATATAAGGACAAGACGGTAACCTAACTAAAGTGTACACAACATGCCACTAAACTGCCAACATAAAGCCAGACAAAGTAATAAACCTAACTATAGTTAAACAAAATACATCATCATCATCATCAAATCATCAACAGACTTTAAAATATGAAACTTTGGTATAGGAGCAATGTATATGATATCATCAGATTGATCATAACCACCAATATGTTCATACAAAAAAGCTTCTAAAACTATCCCTAAGTATCCTTTTTTCGTATCGGGTTACCGGCGCCCTTTCCCGTGACGTCACGTGTTAGCGTGACTTACGGCTCGCCCAGATTGACTCCTAACTAGATGTACTGGTGAGTGCACAAGTTGTAACATTATTTTTTACCAAATGCATCAAAAATATTTTCATTTATTAACTAACTAGCTGTGCCGGCTGTGTCGCACGCTTGGATATCGGGTTTAGAAAATAGCGGACTTCCATAAAATGGTAACTAAATTTTAAGTTATACGTCTAGCAATACATTGGTGAAACTCGCGTTTAATTCCATGCAGTAATTTTTGCGTGATGCGCGATCAAACATACAGATAAAAATTCCACCCGTTTTCTCAACACTTCCCGTTACTGCTCTGCTCCTATTGATTGTAGCGTGATGAAAAGTATCCTAAAGCTGCCCAGGTGTATGGACACTAATTGTACCAAGTTTCGTTAAAATCCATTCAGTAGTTTTTTTTTTCTATAACGATCATACAGCTGTCTGTCTGTAGACAAAAATTTTACTGATTGCATTTTCGGCATCAGTATCGATCACTAATCACCTCCTGATAGTTATTTTGAAAATATATTCCATGTACAGAATTGACTTCTCTACAGATTTATTATAAGATTAAACTTATCGAAAAGTATTACTATGAATAGTGAAAACAAAATCATCCTCGCTAACAAAAAATATTTTTTCAAAACGGTTCACAGTTTTCAGAGATATGTGGTAACAAACATACAACAAAAACTCCTCTTTTTTGGAAGTCGGTTATAAAATTATCGAGACACAGTCGCTGAATGCAAATATTATCCGTCCCTCTCACAAAAATAGATTCTATAAATAACTTTTATCTCGACAATAAAAGAGTTCAATAAATCCACAAATAAGCGTTTTTAACGAAAAAAAAAACAAAAACAGAATTTTTCAAATTGATTTAGAATTCTTAAACATTTTTTACTGAGGGCATGGACATGGTGTATGTGGTCAGAAACATGCAAAAAAACAATCAGTGGAATCGCGAACCTCATTTTTTTGAAGTCAGTTAAAAAGTTAAACATATTCCTTATAACGTAGTGTAGGATGCCCTCAGACCAGGTGGAGTGATGATTTGCGCAGGACGGCTGGTAAGAGCTGGATGCGATAGGCCCGGGATCGATCGAAGTGGCGAGCATTGGGAGAGGCCTATGTCCAGCAGTGGACTGATGTGGGTTGATGATGATGATGATTCCTTATTGGTACAGAAATTGTGATGTAATAAAGATTTTTTATTTCCTAACACTTGTGTACCCAAATGTACCCCGGTCCCCATATGCCATCTGGCGACCGCTACTGTGCGCCACTCAGCCCGTCTGTCTGTCTGTTTTGTACACTTCGCTATCTTTTATCTGACTTCCAACTGTTTTCTAAAACCATGGTAGAATTTATGGGGTATTTCGAGTACCTACGGCAAAGTATGTAAGGGAGCGACCTATAATCTTTTCGCTCCAAGCCAACCTCACCAGCCCATGGTGCATCCTGCCGAATAACAAACGAGGTTCTGGCAACCGTCAAGGAAGTGCAACATTTCAGGGAGAAACGAGTCCCATAAAAGGTTCAGCTGTCACAAGGAGGGGGCATGCGTCAAATAGTCGTCAAATTCTTGAGACGTAATTTGTCTTTGTGCATAGTTTCTTAGAGCAAAATTGAAGTTGATTTTTTGGTGGAAAGGTGGTTAATCTCTCCTACATGATAAAGTCTCTCGGACTCCCTACTTCCACGAAAATGCAGTCAAAATGTTATAAGCTTAAAGCTATAGATTACCAAACCATTCTCGGTTGAATGCTGCTTTCTGAACCGGTGGTAGCTTCGACGATTTGTAAGTGTTTTTTTTTTAAACTTATACAAATAAATATTATTTTAACTTTGACTTTTAATAGCGTCTTCTTTGAAGAGAATAAGCCTTTAATTTTCTTATTCGATAAATTCGTAAAGAAAACCTTCGTATATAGGTATTTCGGACCGTATAATAATATATATGATAGTAAATCCCCAAATATTTTGCACTGCACACGATGCGGTGTAAACGATATTTGGCATAAAATTAAAACAGTTCAAAATATATATTTTAAATTAAAAATTTCTCGATACATTCTCGAATTCGATACTTTTATCTCGGATCTGAGGTAAGGTGAGTTCACACTGTCGGTTCGTGAATAAAATGCATGATTTATTGGCAATGTTTAAGTCCCGAGTTTTGTAAGGATGTACTAATCTTTTCGTCGACCTAACATTTGGACCTCACCACCGCTTACCATCATCATCATCATCAGCCTATTACAGTCCACTGCTGGACATAGGCCTCTCCAGTTGGTCGCCACTTAGAGCAAACATCTGGAGGATATACCCATAATCGCCACGCTGGGCAGGCGGGTTGGCGATCGCAGGGCGTAGCTTCTTGCTCCGGTGACGCTGCTGCCCGTCACCGGTCTTTAGTATTTAGCTATGCCTTCAATTGTGATGGTTATACCGCCACCAGTCGGTTGCCAGCGCCTCGTTTGTTATTCGGCAGGATGCACCACGGGCAGGTGAGGTTGGCTTGGAGCGAAAAGATGATAGGCCGCTCCCTGACATCCCATCTTACCATCAGGTCATCAAAAAGGGAGCAACCTATCATCTTTTTGCTGCCGTGGTGCAACCTGCCGAATAACGAACGAGGCCCTGGCAAACGTTTGGTGGCAGTCCACTGCTGGACATAGGCCTCTCCACTTGTTCGTCACTTTGGGCAAACACCTAGAGGCTTTATTTATTTAATCTTTATTGCACACAAAATTTGTACAAAAGGCGGACTTAATGCCGCGCAGGCATTCTCTACCAGTCAACCATGGGCTAAGCAGAAACAGTAAGTAGGTAGCGTGCTAAAAAAGTACAAACAAATAGGTTAATATGAGACTTTTAGGAAGACCCATAATCGCCATGCTGGGCAGGCGGGTTGGCGATTGCAGGGCGTAGCTTCAGACACTGCTGCCCACCAGCTACATCTTCTACCGTGATGGTTACACCTCCACCAGTCGGTTGTCATAGCGTCGTTTGTTATTCTTATGGATGCACCACGGGCAGGTGAGAGTGGCTCGGAGCAAAAATAGATAGAGATAGGACCTCCTTTACATCCCCAGAAAATATTTTTTCTTTAAATTTTTTCATTAATATCGGACAACATCACATACATTGCTCAGATCCCAAAGTAAGTAGCATAAGCTCTTATGTTATAGGTGTCAGAACAACGAAGGTACCACAAATATATCATTCAAAAGAGCGGAAAATTCTGAACAAAACTGTATACTCAACTCATTTTGTGAGTTTTGTCCCTTACCTTTTTTTTTTTTTTTTAAGAGGGGAATGCATTAGGCACCTTCATGCCGTCTCCGGGGGGAGGCGGCATGGTGTGTGGGACTCACACCTCCCAAAAGGGAGGGCATACCCACTAAACCCCCCTGTGTCGCCAGTGGGCAGCAAGTTGCAGGGACACGGGTAGCGCCGAAGCATACGGCCATATCCCTGCCTGCCCTGGCCAGCCGCAGATGATAAGCGGCCGGCACTCCTGGTCCGGGGAGGGCAAATACCCCTGCCCCCGGATCCGGGGAGCAATAGAGTGCTCCCCGGGCGGACCTCGTGCAACGGTGTGGCTGCACCCACCACACCGTTACGCCCCTATGAGTGGATCGCGCCCCCGCACTCACCACTCGGGGCACGAAGGAGAGGCTCAGAGGGCATACGATGCGTTGTATGCCCTCCGGCGACGCCCGGGCCGGGGGCGGCGTAGAGCGGGCGCGTCTACCGCAGCCTCACGCTCTCTTTCCGCCGCCTCCTTCTGCGAGATCACTGTCTCGCAGAATGCGAGCATCGCTCGCCAGACCTCCTTCGACGCCGTCATCTGCCGCAAGAGTTGCGGCAGGTCGAGGTCCTGTGCGACAGTGACGAGGACGGAGCGCTCATTGGCCCAGGCAGGGCAATGCCGAAGCGTGTGCTCTGCCGTGTCCTCCGAGCCACTGTCGCAGTGACGGCATAGAGGATCAGGCTCTCGCCTGATCCTCCATAAGTACCGGCCGAAACATCCATGTCCCGTGAGGACCTGGGTCAGCCGGTACGTCACCACCCCGTGGGGGGAGTTTTGTCCCTTACCTTAATTTAGCCTACGGCCGACGATAATATGGGTCATTGTCATAACCGCCTAAAATTGTGTTACAAGCAGAAAAAAAAATACTTCAATGTAAATAAAATACCATGTTATTATTTTATAATAAGGATAACTATTCAATAATTCAAAATGTATATTCGTAATTTCAAATAAAACTAAAATAAAGTAGTTACTAAACAATTTCGGAAGAAAAGTCCGCTTCGGTGGACTGTTACCGCTCTCCTTCTTGATGTAAATTCGATCATATAATGAAAACTGTTATGTAAAGTTAACCTTTGAATATGTTTTCCCTAAATAGATATTCCAATTGCTTTAATAACTCAGAACTAAAAATAATGAATTAAAATAAAAACACTTTTTGTACGTTGCAATATTGTTACTAAAATCTACATCTATTCGGTGGACTTCATTCATTTATAAAAATAATTATGAAAATAATAAAATTTTGTAAACTGAACGTTATTCACCAACGCGTCCAATACTCAGCTGATCACCAGCAGCGCAATTTTTACGCGGCTCGCATACAAACGATTTTATTGCTCCTTGTTTAAAAATAGCTGGTGGTGTCAAAGTTGAAGTGTCTTTTCGGTTCCTTGTGTATTTTGGTAAATGTAACCTTAATAATTCATAACTTTACGTTATGCGTTAGATTTCTAAAGTATTTATCTAAAAAAGACTTGTGATTTCAACATAACATCAAAATAATGCTTGGAATCTTAAAATTTCTCAGAAAAATCCATTTGGTGGACATCTTTTCGGTGGAATTTGGATGAAATATTTTATTTTTGTTTGGTGCACACTGGTTTTGCATGTGTTTGTTAATGCAAATGAGATATTTAACTGCGTAATAGAGATATTGCATTCGGGATGAGAATTCTGGATCCTGTTTTTGGCTTTTTACGTTGTGCCATGTTCGCTGTTTCTTTATTTATTGTTAACGCAGAAGTGAAGTCAGATTATCTCTAGACATTACCATACCATACCATTGACTAAACAGTCAATGTCTAGAGGCTTGCAGTAGACTTATACGTGAAACATTTGTATTCCACTTTAATAATAAAAGTTTCGTTTGTGCTTTGTGCCTTGCTTAGGCTCCCTATTTTCTTTATCCACAGACAATGGCTAGAACTAGAAATAAATTGACTGAATATGAGAAGAAGAAAAGAAGAAACCGGACTCCAATAGTCTAACTGTTGCTCAACTTGATAGACAGGAAAAAGTTGAGCCCAATGTTACTGAGACTCAAAGCAATGATTTAAATAAACCAACACGCTTCAAGATCCTACATGGCCTTAGTTTGCTTATGTTTACTCCAGCTGTTCATGTTCACCACCTATTTCAAGACCCGGAACTCCAATAGAAGTCCACCAGACGCATAATCAACATTTTTGGTCGTCATCCGAGAAAGAAGATATTATGTCCACCAAGAAGACATAGTCTTTTTGGTGGACAAAGGGATTTATTTAATTTTAATTTACTTTTCAATGATACTGCGTTGGCTTTTTTTTATCGTTTTTTGTGAGACGATTGGATTAATATTATAGAATAAAGATTCTTTAATTATGTTAAGATTGTTGCTAAATTACACTTTTAGTACATTCGGTAGACATCTGTGTCTTTTCGGTGGACCCATAAAAACGTTTTTTTTAAATAACTATTCTAATTGTTAAGTTTGATCTCAGACAATAATTTGTTATTGTTACAATTGATCTCTTTTATTAAATAAAGGACGAATTCTTTAAAAATAATTGATTTTGTTTTATTTTTTTTTCTGAACCCTGTTTTGACAATGACCCATATACTAAAATACAAGTTTATACACCCAGACACAGGTCAAACACAAATACAAAAGTAAAGCTTGATAGAAAAAAATCCTTAACGGCGACCTGTACACGTCCTTACCTTGTAATGTAAGGGAAGTTAATAAAATTTAAACATTGATTTTTATTGGCCAAACCCCTCCGCTGCCGGCTGATTAATCCGCGTAGTAAAATTCCGCATTACAATATCAAATAATTCAGTTTCGTAGGGTGGCCAGGCTTTAGGGTATGAGATAGGACAAACATTCTCCATTCCATGTGCATCCGATTAATACTTAGCCTATAAATAAATATTAGACAACATCACATACATTGCTCTAATCCCAAAGTAAGTAGCTTGAGCACTTGTGTTATGGGTATCAGAACAACGAAGGTACCACAAATAAATACTTAAATACAAATATAAACACTCAGACACGGAACAAACACTAGTGTTCATCACACGAATGTTTGTCCTGGGTTGGAATCGAACCCACGACCCTTGGTTCAGAAGGCAGGTGTACTGTACACTACCAATTGAGCCACCGAGCCAGTCATTGAGCCACCGAGCCAGTCAAAAGCCTATAATTTAAGTGAATTTTATATTTTTCACATTCCATCTAACACTACAGTTTGCTCTGCCTTGTCCATTTCTTTAGCAATTGTCCTCTACCTGAAAGTTGTCTGGAAGAGATCGCTCCCAGTGATAAGACATTGTATTGTACTATGTCTGTATACTCATTTTCTTATGCGAGAGGCGGCAGACGACCAATTTCGATGCCTGGTGGTAAGCAGTTGACACCGCCCATGGACACCCGTAACTCAAATAGAGTTCTGGGGTCGCTGCCGGCTTTTTAAAATATAGTAAGAAGGAAAATAATAAATAAACAAAAGAAATAATATACCTAGGTAACTATATATGCATATATTATGTACTAATATTAATACAAAAATTTTACACATTCATTGGAGTAGTAAAGCTTATGAGCGTCCTCTCTTCAATTGCGGTACCCTTTCAGGGTCTATAATGATCTAACTTACCTATAACATCTTGTAATATTTATGTATCTACATTATAGATGCAATAAATGATTGAGTATTGAATACGCTCGTTAAGGTTAACGTAAGGTTCGCAACTCGTAGCTGTAATTCCTGTAAATGTATAATTTTTTGCAATAAAGAATATGAAATGAAATGAAATATTTATTATATATCTATCTATCCATCTACGCGGGCGAAGCTGTAGGCTGCAACTAGTCAATTATATAGGTACCCAACCACCAAACACGCAAACATACACACACATAAACTCTCAGACACACACTCGCTCATTTGACTGCGGTATTTATTTATTTATTTATTTAATCTTTATTGCACATAACAATTTGTACAAAAGGCGGACTTAATGCCGCGTAGGCATTCTCTACCAGTCAACCATTGGGCTAAGCAGAAACAGTAAGAAGGTAGTGTGCTACAAACTAATAGGTACATAATTATGAGACTTATAGGAAGACCCAAAACAAACAAAAAAAAGAACTAATAAAGAATAAAAATGTTATATGTTGATTCATAGCTTACGTAATTACACGTACATAATAACTATTACTATGCTGATACAAATAATATGTATATATATATATAAAAGTATATAAATATGTATAAATAAATATAAATACATAAATAAATAAATAATAGGACGACGATGAGATGTGAAGAGAAGCCACTAACGCGCGGAAAGTTGGAGCTGATAATATTTAATAACCTTAATCTTAAACGATGCCCTGCTAGGAGCACTACGGATATTTTCAGGTAGTCTGTTCCAGAGTCTGATGGATTGTACGCAGAAGGAGTTGGAGACGAAGCTCGAATGGTGTAAAGGAGTAGCCAAGAGTGAGTTGCTGGAAGAGCGAAGCTGCCGTGTGTGAGTGGAGCTGAGAAATTGAAATTTAGATTTGAGGTAGATAGGAAAGTTAGGATTGTAGGTATTCTGGTAGTATGGAGGTCCTTCCCCGGACCGGCAGCTCAATTCGAGCGAAGGTTCGCTATGCTCTACCTCTCTTAAAGAAAATATCCGCCAAAACCCAAAAGCGCACACACCCGCATCACACAGAGGAAGATCTCAGATATCCGCGTACAAAATGCAACATATTTCATGCGAAACGTCGAAAAAAATCGACGCGGCCCATCATTATAGATGCTATCTAACGCTTTTGTTTGCCCACTAAAACACGAAAATTGTTGGCCAAATAACTTGATTTATCGCACATCGTCTGCTGAAGAGGTTTTAGGGGTCTGCGGCCTGTTTTGAAGAGGGTCTGAGACCTGAGAGTGCACTTGCAGCTCTGTTTGTTTCGCTATATTACTTAATCTAAATATTATATACTATGGTTTGGTCATGTAGAGAGGATGGATGAAACTAGACTAACCAAGAAAATATATAGCGAGAGCGTGAATAAATAAATATAAATAATAAATAAATAATAAATATCAGACAACATCAAAAACATTGCTCCGATCCCAAAGTAAGTAGCTTAAGCACTTGTGTTATGGGTATCAGAACAACGAAGGTACCACAAATATATACTTAAATACAAATATAAACACCCAGACACGGAACAAACACAAGTGTTCATCACACGAATGTTTGTCCCGGGTGGGAATCGAACCCACGACCCTTGGTTCAGAAGGCAGGGGTCACTACCAATTGAGCCACCGATCCAGTGAATGGATCTGTTGGAAGAGGAAGACCTAGAAGGACATTCCATGACCAAATAGAAAGTGTCCTAAAAAAAGGTGAAATACTAAGTACCCTAAACCGACGAGCATGTATGCAGAGATTGATGAATGTGGACGAAGCAAAAGCTGTGTGCCAGGATCGTAGCAAATGGAAGGACGTGGTCTCTGCCTAGCCCTCTAGGAGAAAGGCGTGACGTTATGTATGTATGTATGTATTATATACTAGC
Organism: Conogethes punctiferalis; assembly: GCA_031163375.1. Taxonomy (NCBI): domain Eukaryota; kingdom Metazoa; phylum Arthropoda; class Insecta; order Lepidoptera; family Crambidae; genus Conogethes; species Conogethes punctiferalis. Next base: position 2,291,869 of record CM062104.1, read on the forward strand.
CAAACCGCCCTCGCTTCGCTTCGGATAGTTTAGGTTGCTATGGTTACGTTTTCAATACACGTCAGTTTGAAAGATAGCTTTTTGGTAATTTTTTCGCACCTTGGGTTACATTATTAAACTTTTAGCACGGATCCCTAACCTTTTTATAATATACCCTATGTTTCACCGGGGATAGTGTAGCTTTCCGACAGTGAAAGAATTATTCAAATCGGTCCATTAGATTCGGAGCCTATTCGTATCAAACAATCAAATCTTTCCTCTTTATAATATTATTAGTATAGAAGTAGAAACTGACTGGCTGACTGACATATCAACGCACAGCGTACCTTAGGTACCGTAGAGGTGCACTAAGAAACGAATTCCCGAAACTCCCACGGGGACGGGAAATATTGTGGGTGAACTATAGAGAAGTGGGGGGTTAGAAAGGGGCAAAAAGTAGCCTATGTTACCCTCCATCCCTTGAACTATCTCCACTTAAAAAATCACGTCAATCCGTCGCTCCGTTTTGCCGTGAAAGAAAGACAAGCATACCTACGGACAGACAGACACACTTTCCCATTTGACATGCTCGGTGGCTCATTTGGTAGTGACCTCTGCCCTCTGAGCCAAGGGTAGTGGGTTCGATTCCCGCACAGTACAAACATTTGTGTTCATGAACATGTCTGTTTGTTTTCTATGTATAATATTTATTTATTTACAAAAAAAAATGTATCTAAGTAAGTTTATCAGTTGTCTAGTACCCATAGTACAAGCTTCGGCTTAGTTTGGGGCTAGGTGGCGCTGTGTGGCCCAGCGTGGCATGTCTTGGGTTATTTATTTATTATATACTAGCTGTGCCGGCGGCGTCGCACGCGCGGATATCGGGTTTCAAAAATAACGGACTTCCATAAAATACCTATCTATACCTATACCTAAGTTTTAAGTTAGACCTCTAGCAATACATTGGTGAAAACCGTATTCAATTTCATGCAGTAGTTTTGAGTGATGCGAGTTCAAAAAATCTCCACTTAAAAAATCACGTCAATTCGTCGCTCCGTTTTGCCGTGAAAGAAAGACAAACATACAGGCAGACACTTTCCCATTTATAATATTAAGTATGGATTTTCCTCCGGATCTTTTTCATTGCTCTCAATGCTTAGTCCTCAAGATCCGATCAGAATCTCACGGTAAAGTGGTTTGAAAGAAACCCCATTGTCGGGAGTCTGACAAAGCACACGTAATTGGTGACCAATGGGCCAGATGATGTTATAGAAATAGTGATTTATAAAGTGACCAGGTTAAGTGCCACAGTATAAGCAAGAACAGTAATGTTCCTAAACACTTTCATGTAAAATGTAGCCAAGACTAGAGCGAGACCACATTGCGTGCAATGTCAAAAAGTTATCTGTGTTTCCTCCTTCCCTTAAATAAATAAATAAATATCAGCCAACATCACATTAATTATGTACATTGCTCCGATCCCAAAGTAAGTAGCTTAAGCACGTGTCTTCGGGTATCAGAACTACGAAGGTACAACAAATAAGTACTTAAATACAAATATAAACACCCAGACACGGAACAAACACAAATATTCATCACACGAATGTTTGTCCCGGGTGGGAATCGAACCCACGACCCTTGGTTCTGAAGGCAGGGGTCACTACCAATTGAGCCACCGAGCCAGTCAATCCTTCCTAAGTCCTTGTCATCATCATCATCATCATCATCATCAGCCCATGTCAGTAAACTGCTGGACATAGGCCTCTCCTAATGTTCGCCACAAAATCGACGTTTTGGGCTTCTCGTATCCAGCACTTGCCAGCCGTCCCGCGCAAATCGTCCCTCCACCTGGCCTGAGGGCGTCCTACATTACGTTTGCCGAGACGCGGTCTTCCTTTGTCAATGAATCCTTTAAACGGGGCGTGAAAAAGCATCTTATGGGCCGGCGTGGCGATGGCAACTGACGAGTAGCAGGTGACTGGCCGGTTACTTACCTGTTGTCACAGCGACTTGGGCTTTTCTTTCGCTTTCATCAAGCGTAGAGAAGCCTCATCATCATCATCAGCTTATTGCAGTCCACTGCTGGACATAGGCCTCTCCAGTTGTTCGCCACTTACGGGAAAACATCTGGAGGATATACCCATAATCGCCACGCTGGGCGGGTGGGTTGGCGATCACAAGTCGTAGCTTCTAGCTCCAATGACGCTGCTGCCTGTCATCGGTCTGTGGTATTTAGCCTTCAACCGTGATCCTTCACCAGTCGGTCGCCACAACCTCATTTGTTATTCAGCAAGATACACCATGAGCAGGTGAAGGTGGCATGGAGCGAAAAGATCAAAACTTCTATAAAAGTAAAAACCAACAAAGAAAATTAAATAAATAAATAAACTAAGACATGCCACGCTGGGCCACACAACGCCATCTAGCCTCAAACTAAGCCTAAGCTTGTACTATGGGTACTAGACAACTGACAAACTTACTTACACACAAAAAAAAATTTCTTGTAAATAAATACATATTATACATAGAAAACACCCAGACCAATACAAACAGCCATGTTCATGCACACAAATGTTTGTAATGTGTGGGGATCGAACCCACGACCCTTGGCTCAGAAGGCAGAGGTCACTACCAATTGAGCCACCGAGCCAGTCAAAATTATACAACTTAAAGTAACTTCCTTACTGTTCACCTAATATATTACGCATAAACAAAGTCGTAATGCTTAACAAAAGAAATATATCCAAGCGATGATTTCACAATAGAAATATTGCTATTACAATAGACCCACAAAGGAACTTGAAATAGGTATTGATTGCTTTGTCATTCACGAGTGCGTTATCAAAAGGTGTTGTGTCGAAATCATATTGTCAAAATTAGTTTGACATCTTTTTTTGACGATAAGTCGATCGGATCGACAAGTCATTTGATTATTGTATTAAATAAATAAATAACAAAAGACATGCCACGCCCGGGCAGGCGGGTTGGCTATCGCAAGGTGTAACGCAGATATAACTATCTCGATTGAAGATGTAGCTAAGTACCACAAACTGATGATGGGTATCTTCTTAGTCTTAGTCATTTAGGAAAAAAAAAATGGGTATCTTGGGTTATTTATTTATTTGTATAGGTCATCATCATCCTAGCCTTATTCCCGATTGTCTCAGGGTCGGCTTCCCAAACTGAGAGATTTGGCGAGGGCTAAGCTTTTACACAGAGCGACTGCCATCAGACCTCCGCAACACTTAGGGTAAGCTATACCCATTCCCAGTTTAGGCGTCAGAGTTATCATCATCTCTGATATGATGTGACGACTGCTATCTGAGTTGGTAAAGATAGCACCCGGGACCAACAGCTTAACGTGGCTTCCGAAGCACGGAGGAAATCGGTGTCACCCATCATCGGATTGACCGCGCCAATGGTTGCATAACTTTTGCGATCATTGTTAAGCGAACAAGACCGCGGCGCCACCGAGCTCCTCATTTATTTGTATAGGTACTACAAATAAATAAATAAATAACCCAAGATATGCCACGCTGGGCCACACAGCGCCGTCAAGTCCCAAACTAAGCCGAAGCTTGTACTATAAATAAATAATAACCCAAGACATGCCACACTGGGCCACACATCGCCACCTAGCCCCAAACTAAGCTGGAGCTTGTACTATGGGTATTAAACAAGTGATAAACTTAGATACTTTTTTTGTAAATAAATACATTTATATATAGTAAACACCCAGACCAATACCTACAAACAGACATATTCATGAACATAAATGTTTGTACTGTGCAGGAATCGAACCCACGACCCTTGGCTGAGAAGGCAGAGGTCACTACCAAATGAGCCATCCAGCCAGTCAACTTTTGTTAATTAATAGGGAATATGCATGAAAAATAGTTTCAGGTATTTACTAATTTATCGTAAAATAGATCAAAATCTACTACGAACAGTGAAAACAAAATCAAAATTGGTTGAAAAATGGGCGAGATACAGTCATTGAAAGTGAATATATCCGTCTCTCTCTCGCGAAACAGATTTTTCTATGGAGTTAGTACGGCGCTTACGGTACGTGACGTCAACTACCGCATCGGATCTCTCTGTCTAATCAATAACTTTAACGCTTTATAACTCGCTTAATAGAAAAGATAGTTTAAAAATTCTTCGATATTTATGTATCTGGAAGACAAAAGATCTCAATAAATCCATAAAAAAAAGTCATGCATATTCCCTATTGTTGTAAATTAAATTAAATAAAATCGATTCGATTTTGATTTTAAATGCATAGTTTGTCACTATGACCAGTTCATTGACAGATAAAGACACAATCCTTTATAATAATAAAGTGAGAAACACTATAATTCGCTCCCAAACTGGAATAGCAGATGTTGGAGAAAAATCTGCCAAATTGAAGTGGGCTTGGGCAGGTCACGTGTGCAGAATGGATGGGAATAGATGAACCAGAATTGTCACCCAATATCAGCCTACAGATGGCCACCGTAGCAGAGGCAGGCCAAAGAAAAGGTGGCGTGATGATATGGATCACTACCAGGTTGGCAGGAGCATGCTGCAGGTAGGGACGATTGGAAGGAATTGGGGGAGGCCTTTGCCCAGCAGTGGGACAGTACAGGCTAAATAAAAAGAAATAAAAAAAAATGATACAAAACACGCAATATAGGTCTTTCCATATCACATTTCTGCGGTACAACTAAACGTCGCTTCAATCTAACCGACGGCAAACGAAAGATGACACCGAACACATAACACGTGTCTTGATGAAGTGTATGGTCACAAAAAAATCTGGCAACTGTCAATAGTGCAGTAAATTTTACAGTAAAATGGTGAGACCGAGCACCTGCCTGCTTGTTGCAAGCACTAGCAAGATAAACTGGTGATCCAGTTGAGAAGCTATGCTATAGATTTTTTAGGCTCATAATCAGATGATGATGAATGCAAATATTCAAATTTAAATTTTCTTTATTTGCGAAATACGGGTATGTTTACAGTGGTAGGTATTGCATTATGCTACAATAGGGATGATTCCAGTGTCAAAATAATTACATTAAGGCGGGTCCAGACATGTAGATATCATGTATCAATCCGATCACCGTATCCGTATCGTCGACGCGTATCATGATCGCATATGTGGATGGGTAATGATATACGTATGATACGGGATCTCGATACGCCGTTATGATACGGCCCGTCCCATGTCGTGTCGGTTTTTGTCCGATCATCAAGTTGATACAGATAAAAAATTAAAAATTAGAAGGCTTTTTTGTAGCACAGCATATATTATTTATTTATTTAACCAAACCATTTTCAACCACCTACGAATACGGTTTTATAGACATTCGAATAAATTATCGATTTCACATTCGATTAAACATTTCTTCGGCAGTCGGGTAAAAATACGCGTACCTAAACCGTGGCAACTAAAAGCGTATCCTTAACTGTGACCAATCCCATCCCCTTCTTGTAAGAAGAAAAAAACGCATTCCCATTTACCGCCCCGGGACTTCATTTAATGTCAATTATTAATCTCGAGAACCCTCAACTTTTGCCTTCATTCACAAAACCGTGTTTGCGTACATCTGTTCAATTTTTTCATCAACACCCAACAATGAATTCTTGAGATCCGGCGTCCGTAAAATTTTGATCCCAAATAGTACAATAGACTGTCCCATACATTGTTACAAGACATACCACTGGTTTGTAATACAAATTTAAACTTTAAATTGACTTGAAATAGGATTGAAAATGAAGTGGCAGATGTTGACAATTAAATTTTGCGGATCGTAAGTATTGTGCTAATTCGAAAATGGTTAGAAAAAATGTTACGCTTGAATAATGCTTTTTAAGAGATCCTTGAACACATTGATTTGTAAGAGAAACAGTTTTAATAACAATTTTCTTGATCATCATCAAATCAAATTAAATAAATATATGACACACAACATAACATCACATATTTTAAGAGAGGTAGGGCATAGCGAATCTTCGCTCGAATTGAGCCGCCCGTCCGGGGAAGGACCTCCTCTACCCTACCGGACCCTATAGAATACCGCAGTCAAATGACCTCTGGGTCGTGTTTTTGCCGGTGAGTAGGGTTTCCGGAGCTCGTGAGGGGTTAGGGTTGCGCCGACATGGCGGTGGCAACTGACAGGTAACTGATCAGTTACTTGCCCGTTGTCACAGCGACTTAGGCTTCTCTTTGGCTTCCCATCAGGCGTAGGGAAGCCACTATGTCGAGCCACTATAAAAAAAAAGTAATACAGGTTAGAATATGAATCATTCCATAGGATAACGAGTAAAAGGCATTTATATCCATTTAATTAGTAATTAAGAATGTCTAACTTATAGGTTTCCTAATTTGACACTTACTCATAGAAATAGAAGAGAATTCACGCTTAATTAATCGCACAGTTTATACACGCTACGACAATTCACGCTTAATTAATCACACAGTCTAAACACGCTACATTAAAAAGTTGGAATATAAAACTTGAAGTGAAATTACGGAAAACTTTATAACATAAGTCATTGAACAGATTTGAACTCTACACTGCAGACGTATATTAGGGTTCTGTACATTTGGAAGGTAGAAAGAATACAGATTCTTTTTTTTTATTTAAAATAAATACATAAATAACCCAAGACATGCCACGCTGGGCCACACAGCGCCGTCTAGCCCCAAATTAAGCCGAAGCTTGTACTATGGGTACTAGACAACTGAAAAACTTACATAGATATATTTTTTTGTAAATAAATACATAATATTATACACCACGTTGAGCCACACAGCGCCATCTAGTCCCATACTAAGCCGTAACTTATACAATGGGTAGCTAAGTGATAAACTTACTTAGGTACTATTATTTGTTCAAAAAAGAGGTAGCTTTTCGACTGATTGCGCGGGGATCGAACCACTGCTTCAATGTACAAACTAACAGTAATTATGCGAAACCTTTTTGCTTATTTTCCAACTTACACTTCACCATCTTTTCTTTTTAATTATTCTAGTCCAGTTTAATTATTTGTTTGCAAATAGTTTCACACACACAGTAATTAATGCTATTATTAATGCCCTCATTTAATTTTAATATCAGCAGGGCTATTCGCAATGCCCGTTACTTCTCGGATTTGTAAACTTCCCGCACGTTCATTCAAATTTGACATAAGTCTAGTACCTACAACTAATGTCAAATTTGAATGACATTCATCCAAAGTTCAGTAGCCAAAAACTAGCTGTGTGCAGTACGTAAATGTCAGCTCTGAAGAAGAAATTCTTCTTAGGTAGGTACGTAGAAAAAATTAACATTAACAATATCTAAGCTTGACAGTATAAGATCGACTTTTTATAAATTCTTACACTTCATAATAAATTACAACTTAGTAAATACTAGCTGTGCCCACGCTCATTTTAGGGAAGTGGGGGGCTAGAAAGGGGCAAAAAGTAGCCTATGTACTCTCCATCCCTTTAACTATCTCCATTTAAAAAATTACGTCAATTCATCACTCCGTTTTGCCGTGAAAGAGAGACAAACATACAGACAAACAGACAGACACACTTTCCCATTTATAATATAAGTATGGATTTTAAAGAATCATATAAACACAACTTACAAACATCACATTACTAAGGTTGGAGAAAAAAAAGAGAATGCTTCCATTGCTTGCACAAAAGGGAATCTTGGTTTTACGTCGGCACATGTAAGATTACTAGACAAAAGAGGTAATAAAGTTGGATAAACCTTATTATTTCAATAAAGGTACTCATAAAACAAAGAATTTCCTAATTCCCTATTAACACTTAAAAAGAGAGATAGTAAACCTTTTCTAACTTTTGATTTTTTAATATTTCATGTAACTTCCGTTTCAAACCCAATAGAAAATCTATTGTAGAGATGTAAGGGAATGGCCTATCATCTTTTCGCTCCAAGCCAACCTCACCTGCCCGTGGTGCATCCTGCCGAAAAACAAACGACGCGCTGGAAACCGACTGGTGAGGGTATAACCGCCACAATTGAAGGCTAAATACCACAGGCCTATGACGGGCAGCAGCGTCACCGGAATGAGAAGCTACGCCCTGCGATCGCCAACTCGCCTGCCCAACATGGCAATTACGGGTATACCCTCCAGATGCTTGCCCTAAGTTGCGAACAACTGGAGAGGCCTATGTCCAGCTGTGGACTGCAATAAGCTGATGTTGAGAAAATGTGTTATATCGCGGCTGTGTCACTTTTTAACCGAATTCAGTAAGAATGAGTATGAACTATGTACTTTATATTGCATCAGAAAATGCAATTTAGTACTCCAACGTAAATCTTCGACCGCTAATGAAGCCATGGAATTATTTTAGATTTTATTCCATGTTTAAATGCGATATTTCATCATTGATGCAAATAAACACACTTATTAACGTATTATTAATCTAGTACAAATTTTAATTGATAATTTGAGACACATATAAATGCTCATAAGTGTCAGAATATTTTTGCAGTAATTATAAGACAGTGAACAGTGATTCATGATATTACTTATCACGAAATACCAAAATAATAAAGGTTGACTACCTCTGCCTTTTCGTCCGTCAACAACTTTCGACACATTAGGCCTAGATAACCGTTGACAGACAGACGGACAATATCACAATTCAGCCGTTACCTTTATCTATATGTAGAAACACTTTTTCTTCTTGTGTTTATCGGATCTTGTGTGTGGTCAATAGACCACAGGCTTCTTTAATAATACACAAAGTCAAATCAGGTATCTAAATCATCATCAGCCTATCTCAGTCCACTGCTGGACATAGGCCTCTCCAGTTATTCGCTACTTAGGTCAAACATCTTAAGGACTTACCCATAATCGCCACGCTGGGCAGGCGGGTTGGGTATCGCAGGGCGTAGCTCCTCGCTCCGGTGTCGCTGCTGCCCGTCATCGGCCTGTGGTATTTAGCTACGCCTTTAATCGTGATGGTTATACCGCTACCAGTCGGTTGCTAGAGCCTCGTTTGTTAAATAAATATCAGACAACATCCACATACATTGCTCTAATCCCAAAGTAAGTAACTTAAGCACTTGTGTTATGGGTATCAGAACAACGAAAGTACCACAAATAAATATGTAGGTACTTAAATACAAATTATACACTCCCAGACACGGAACAAACACATGTGTTCATCACACGTGTTTGTCCAGGGTGGGAATCGAACCCACGACCCTTGGTTCAGAAGGCAGGGGTCACTACCAATTGAGCCACTGAGCCAGTCAAAAAAAGTTGTTATTCAGCAGGATGCACCATGAGCTGAGAGGCTTGGAGCGAAAAGATGTGTATTATTATTGTTATATATGTATTTATTATAGGGTAGTTTTAGATAAAGGCGCGGCTGCGCTCCCGCCTATTATTCGAGAATAAACCAGTGTGCAACTAGCTACGTTGTTTGCTTGACGCGTCTCCCCGCTATAGCTACCTACATACTAAACAACTGGCGGCGACGATCCTACGCAATAATGTCTGCGACAACCTGTTTCGGAGTATTGTCTTCATTTGACCACCAGTCGCAAGAATGGAACAGCTACAAAATGAGACTCACACAATGGTTTATAGCTAACGACTTGGACGACGTGAACGACAAGGGCAAGGTCAAGCGAAGGGCGATTCTGCTGAGCGCGTTTTCGGAAGCGACTTACAAACTAGCTAGTAACCTGGCATTACCGAACAAGCTGGAAGAATTGGAGTACAGCGTTATTGTGGAGCTGTTGGATGTGCATTTTACACCAAGAAGGTGCGGCTTCGCAGAACGGTTCCACTTTTATTCGGCTGTTCAGCGGCCAGGCGAAACTCACTCACAATGGGCGGCAAGAGTAAGAGGATTGGCGGCGCATTGCGGCTTCAAGAGTCTCGAGGAGGCTGCGCTGGATAAGTTTGTCATGGGGATGGCGGCAGGGCACGAAAAAGATAAGTTGTTCGCGCAGAATCTGCAGGAGCTAACCCTCAACAAGGCGGTGGAGCTGGCCGAGAGCGTGCGCTGCGCCCGCGAGGCTGCCGCAGCGGCGGCGCCGGCGCGCGCGGCCGCGGCCCCCGAGCCGGTCTTCAGCATCGCAGCGAGCGCGAAGTGCAGCGTGTGCGGGTTTACCAATCATAGTGCTGATAAGTGCCGGTTCAAAAGTTATAAGTGCAAAAAATGCGGGAAAAAAGGTCATCTTCAACGAATGTGTTCGGCAAAAAGTGATAAAGTGAAATATGTCGAGGAGGCGGTTGGGGATGAAGGAGATGATGGTGAGTCGTCTTATCTGTGTAACATTCGTTGTTCTAAGGGTAAACCGATGACGGAACGGATACAGGTGAACGAGGTGTTTTTGGAATTCGAAATCGACAGCGGGTCGGCCGTTAGTGTGATCTCCAAAAAGGCATACGATGCGTATTTCAGTAATGTACCGTTATCATGTACCAATCGTAAGTTACTTAATTAGACGGGCGGTAGAATTAACACGTTAGGATGTGCGCGGGTGCGTGTGCGCTACGAGGGCCGCGCCTGTGACCTCGATCTGTTCGTGGTGCGGGGCGGCGGGCCACCGTTGTTGGGCCGTGATTTTATCCAAGCTTTTCATCTCGAGTTAGCTCCTGTTCCTAATTATTTTTGTTCGGAGTTAAATGAGTCATTCGCTCATAGTTTATCAAAAAGGTTCCCTAAGTTATTTTCTGATAATTTGGGGTGTTTCAATAAATATGAGGTCAATTTACATTTAAAATCGGGTTCGACTCCTATTTTTTTTAAGCCTCGGCCAGTACCTTTTGCTTTAAAAACCAAAATCGATAAAGAAATAGATCGCCTATTAGAATTGGGGGTGTTGGTGCCAGTGGAGCACTCAGAGTTCGCGTCCCCTATTGTACCAGTTTTGAAAAAAGACGGCGGAGTAAGGTTGTGTGCCGACTACTCCGTGTCCATTAACAAACTTCTTATTGTCGATAAATATCCATTGCCGACAGTTCAGGAACTATTTGCTAAGTTACACGGGGGGAGAGCAATTTTCGAAAATTGACCTTTCTATGGCTTACAATCAGTGCAGGTTATCGGAGATTGCACAAAAGCTAACTTGTATCAACACTCACCGCGGTTTATTTAAATATACGCGCCTTTATCTAAAACTACCCTATAATAAATACATATATAACAACCCCTCCCTACACATTTAAGAACTAAAAGAATGGCTTATAGTTAACTCTATTCCGTCTAATCCGTCTAGACCTGACGTTTGGTTGAGCAGGCGTATCTTGGTCGCTGGCATCGCTCGGTGCGCTCTCATACTCGTCCTCATCACTCTCCTCTTCCCTGGTGTTGGTGTCTACTGGCTGCTCTGGGGTCGGAGACCGATCACCAGGTGGTGCTGTCGCAGAGTCGATGTTAGGACTCACCGAGCTGGAAATGTCTTCGACCACATCTGGCTGCCACTCATGCTGTGATGATCCAGTCGTCTCCTGATCTTTGCGCAATCTGATCTGGTCGACATGTCTGGTTACTTCAGTCTGTAACTCGGGCACGTATACGACGTACATTACGGTACCAACTCGCCGACGTATCACGCCTTTGATCCAACAAAATTTTTGTGAACCACTAAACTTTTTAATCCACACTGCTTCGTTCTCATTCAAGTCAGGTCTAGAGGTTCCTTTATAGTGCTTAGCCTGTAAGGACTGATTACGTTCTACCGTCAGAGCGAGGGTCGTGGATGAAGGAGTGACATAAGGTCGTGATTCCGAGCACATTACAAGAGACAATTTGTAACGAATTACATAGCTCGCATTTTGGCGTAGTGAAGATGAAAGCGGAGGCGCGCGCGCGCCTGTGGTTCCCAGGCGTGGACCGGCGCCTGGAGAGCGTGGCGGCGGCGTGCGGCGTGTGCGCCGCGCTGCGCCCGACGCCGCGCCGCGCGCCGCTCGCGCCGTGGCCGCACCCCCCCAGCGCATTCCATAGAATACATCTAGACTTTTTGGGCCCATTCCATAATCAAATGTATTTAATTGTCGTAGACGCATATTCTAAATGGGTCGAATGTTATTGTATGAAAACGTCATACGGCTCCAAAGCGGTGATAGATAAACTTGTAGATTTTATGTCTAGGTTCGGTGTTCCGCATACGTTGGTGTCTGATAACGGTACATCTTTTACGTCTCATGAGTTCACACATTTTTGCAGTTTAAACGGTATCAAACAAATTTTTTCTCCAGCTTACCATCCCTCTAGTAATGGTCAAGCCGAAAGTTTTGTTAAAATTGTAAAAAAGGGGCTCAAGGGTATACTTTTGTCTTGTAACAATAATGTAGCAACAGACAAAATTTCGAAGTTCTTATTCGATTATCGTAATTCCAAAAACAGCACCACAGGAAAATCGCCCTCCGAGTTGTTATTCGGCAGGCCCTTACGGTCGAGGCTGGACTTGCTAAACCCGACTTGCGTCACTCCTTCATCCACGACCCTCGCTCTGACGGTAGAACGTAATCAGTCCTTACAGGCTAAGCACTATAAAGGAACCTCTAGACCTGACTTGAATGAGAACGAAGCAGTGTGGATTAAAAAGTTTAGTGGTTCACAAAAATTTTGTTGGATCAAAGGCGTGATACGTCGGCGAGTTGGTACCGTAATGTACGTCGTATACGTGCCCGAGTTACAGACTGAAGTAACCAGACATGTCGACCAGATCAGATTGCGCAAAGATCAGGAGACGACTGGATCATCACAGCATGAGTGGCAGCCAGATGTGGTCGAAGACATTTCCAGCTCGGTGAGTCCTAACATCGACTCTGCGACAGCACCACCTGGTGATCGGTCTCCGACCCCAGAGCAGCCAGTAGACACCAACACCAGGGAAGAGGAGAGTGATGAGGACGAGTATGAGAGCGCACCGAGCGATGCCAGCGACCAAGATACGCCTGCTCAACCAAACGTCAGGTCTAGACGGATTAGACGGAATAGAGTTAACTATAAGCCATTCTTTTAGTTCTTAAATGTGTAGGGAGGGGTTGTTATATATGTATTTATTATAGGGTAGTTTTAGATAAAGGCGCGGCTGCGCTCCCGCCTATTATTCGAGAATAAACCAGTGTGCAACTAGCTACGTTGTTTGCTTGACGCGTCTCCCCGCTATAGCTACCTACATACTAAACAATTATTAAGGTTATTTTTATAGTAGCTCGACATAATGGCTTCCCTACGCCTGATCTAAAGCGAAAGAGAAGCCCAAGTCGCTGTAACAACGGGCAAGTAACTGGTCGGTTACCTGTCAGTTGCCACCGCTATGCCGGCCCAACGCTAACCCCCACGTGCTCCGGAAACCCTACTCACCGGCAGAAACACGACCCGGAGGTCATTTGACTGCGGTATTCTACTTATAGGGTGGAGGTCCTTTCCAGGACGGGCGGCTCAATTCGAGCGAAGATTCGCTACGCCATTGCTCGTCTAAAAGACGGACTAATTACAATTTTGAGCCATAATAGCCTATTCTACTTAGTTCTAAATCAATTTGTATGGTGTGCCATAGATAAAGGACGTCTATATATTATGGTCTATATATAATTATGTACATTATTACGTAAAAGCACAAAGTATATGAAAGGTTACAGGCAAATAAATTAACATCATAACATCGTGTTATAAGAAGCCCCCGCTCAGTATGTGGTCTTATACGACGCAATAAATAACATATTATTACGCTGCACTAACTATGCGTAGTTGCATAAACTGCTTTATAGTTATTTTTAACATGTTACAAGATTCTGCGGTGTTTCTTGAAAAATCCAGAATAAGATTTTACTTATTATTTAAAACAAAAAACCGGAAAAACAAACAAAGAACGTCTTCACAGTTTTACCGTAGGAAACTGACGATTTATACAATATAATAATATAAATAACCCAAGACATGCAACGCTGCTGGGCCACACAGCGCCATCTAGCCCCAAACTAAGCCGAAGCTTGTACTATGGGTACTAGACAAGTGATAAATGATACATTTTTTTTGGAAATAAACACATATTATACATAGAAAGCACCCAGACCACAACAAACAGACAAACATTTGTAATGTGCGGGGATTGAACCCACAACCCTTGGCTCAGAAGGCAGAAGACACCAATTGAGCCACCGAGCCTGTCTGGTTGACTCGACTAACTGGCATTGCAAAGAGACGTTGCATCCATGTGCGTTCTCTACCGCATCTATCATGGGGAACGTTCTAAAGAATTGTTCGGTTTACTGCCTGCAGCTGAGTTTCTTCACCGCACCACACGTAGCCGATTGCAATTCCATCCTCATCATCTCGATGGTTGGCGATCCTCGACTGTACGCTTTATGAGGCACTTCTTGCCTTGCGCCTGGGTGTTGTGGAACCGACTTCCTGCTACAGTCTTTCCAAACAGCAACAACTAGGGAATCTTCAAGAAACGAGCGTAATCATATTCAAAAGGCCGGCAGCGACCCTGAACTCAAATACAGTTGCATCACACTTGGCTAGGCTGGGATGATGATGATGATGATGATTCTATAGGGTGGAGGTCCTACCCCGGACGGGCGGCTCAATTCGAGCGGAGATTCGCTATGCCCTACCTCTCTTAAAACCTTATTGCTCTATGCTATACTGTGGTCTGAGACGGGATGTTTTCTTTAAATCTGGGTTAAGCTGGGATGCTGCGGATTGGCCCGGAATATTCAGCATCACTTCATATCTTACATTGTCGTACATTTGAATAGAATAGCAAAACAGAATTGATGTTAGGGTTTGGTATTGAATGGCCATTGGTTCAAGCGTTGTGTGTCAGGCTTACTTCGAAGTATTACCGAAGTTTCAGAGTTGTTTCACTTTTCAATACGTAACAACCATTCTGAATTTTAATTTTATTAACTACTAGCTGTGCCGGCGGCGTCGCACGCGTGGAAATCGGGTTTCGAAAACAAAGGACATCCATAAAATAGTACCTAACAGTTAAGTTAGATTTCTAGCAAAAAAAACTACGGGATGGATTTTAACGAAAGTTGGTACGATTATTCTTCATACTCCTGGGCAGGTTATAGTATACTTTTTATCACGCTACAATCAATAGGAGCAGAGCAGAGACGGGAAGTGTTGGGAAAACGGGAAAAAAATTTATCTGTATGTTTGATCGCACCTAATAATATATCTAATATTTTTTAACTAAAGCTTCGATACTCTTTAATCAAGTTTCTATCCCTTAAACACAGGAGGATATACCTTAAAAGGTCATTACAACAGTTTGAGCCAGGCGCGCCCACAATGGCTGAGCGCGGTTGCCACGGCAACCGTATCGCAGCTTTCTTCCTGACTGATCGCTAAACGCGTTATACCATGAGTCACTACGAGTACTCGAATTGAAATAACTTGGCGTGCGGTGATGGTAAAGGATGTGAATCACTGCCCCATTAGGTATCTTAAGAGTTGAATATGGGAATATAACCCAAGACAAGACATGCCACGCTGGGCCACACAGCGCCACCTAGCCCCAAACTAAGCCGAAGCTTGTACTATGGGTACTAGACTAGACAACTGATAAACTTACTTAGATACATTTTTTTTTAAAATAAATACATATTAAACATAGAAAACACCCAGACCAATACAAACAGACATGTTCATGAACACAAATGTTTGTACTGTGCGGGAATCGAACCCACGACCCTTGGCTCAGAGGGCAGAGGTCACTACCAAATGAGCCACCGAGCCTGTCATTAGGTATCGTAAGGGTTGACTAGGGAATATCAGGAAACGGGCAGCAGCGTTACCGTTTCTTCATGCAAGAGGCAGCGGACGAGCAAATGTGACGCCTGATGGTAAGCAGTCGACACCGCCCATGGACACTCGCAACTCATATCGAGTTCTGGAGTCTCTGCCGGCCTTTTAAATAGGAGTACGCTCGTTTCTAGAAGGCTCCCAAGTCGTAGCTGTTCGGAAAGACTGACGCAGCGAGTTGGTTCCACAAAACCGATGCGCGAGGCAAGAAATTCCTCATAATAAAACAGAATCTTCGCTCGAATTGAGCCGCCCGTCCGGGGAAGGACCTCCACCATATAGAATACCGCAGTCAAATGACCTCTGGGTCGTGTTTCTGCCGGTGAGTAGGGTTTCCAGAGCTCGTGGGGGGTTAGGGTTGGCCCGTTGTCACAGCGACTTGGGCTTCTCTTTCGCTTTCCATCAGGCGTAGGGAAGCCATGATGTCGAGCCACTATAAAAAAATAATAATAATAAAATTGTTAACCCATTCGAGTTCCAAGAGTATGTCAGGTCCGCAGTTCAACCCTTTTCAGAGTGACGCGTGCAATTACGACCCGGGTCATTTGTACCGACGTAAAGATTTTTTGGAGGACTACCTTTGAAACTGAACTCTGATTAGCTTTGTTTAAAATTAATTAAGGCGGAAGGTGATAATTAAAATTATGTTTTAGAACAAATTTTAATATCATTAGGACATGTTTGTATAAAAAATAAAAGACACGTATTTTTTTATTTGTATATTAGACTAAAAATTACAAAGTTATAGCCTGTTCAAATTACGCGTGACGTCACTCGGTGAGGCATTTTTACGGGAGCGAGTGACGTCAAAGACTCCCACTCCTAACTTTTGATGCCTTGTATCTTTTCTATTGTTTATTTCAATGAAAAAAGGAAAAATACGTGACTTTTATTTTTGAATAAGCTAAAAGACGGACTAATTACAATTTTTAGCCATATTGCCTCGCCGAGCATCGAACCCCGGCCCACGGGCAGGCGGCAGTCATAAATAAATCCCTAACAACCGAAATCAATATCCGACGGCGGAGGGAGGAGTCAGGATGAACGGTGTGCTCCGCTTGGTACTGAGATTACAACCTATTTCATCATCCTAGCCTTTTTCCCGATTGTCTCAGGGTCGGCTTCCCAAACTGAGAGATTTGGCGAGGGCTAAGCTTTTACACAGAGCGACTGCCATCAGACCTCCGCAACACTTAGGGTAAGCTATACCCATTCCCAGTTTAGGCGTCAGAGTTATCATCATCTCTGATATGATGGTAACGATGCTATCTGAGTTGGTAAAGATAGCACCCGGGACCAACAGCTTAACGTGCCTTCCGAAGCACGGAGGAAATCGGTGTGTGAGGAAAATTTGCAAACGAATATTACAGTTGCATACATCACCATACGGAAAAGGGGCGCTTCTGCAAACTGCGCTGAAAATCTACACTTCTACACTAATATTGTAGAGAGGAAAGTTTCTATTTTTGTATGTAATCTTAACTAATATTATAAAGCTGAAGAGTTTGTTTGTTTGTTTGTTTGAACGCGCTAATCTCAGGAACTACTGGTCCGAATTGAAAAATTCATTTTGTGTTGAATAGACCATTTATCGAGGAAGGCTTGAGGCTATTTATCATCACGCTGCAACTATTAGGAGGGAAGAAGTAATGGAAAATGTAAAAAAAAACGGGGAAAATATAACTATTCCACGCGGACGAAGTCGCGAGC
This sequence comes from Conogethes punctiferalis, assembly GCA_031163375.1. Classification (NCBI taxonomy): domain Eukaryota; kingdom Metazoa; phylum Arthropoda; class Insecta; order Lepidoptera; family Crambidae; genus Conogethes; species Conogethes punctiferalis. Next base: position 2,309,357 of record CM062104.1, read on the forward strand.
ACAGCTAGTGTAACAAATAAACTCAAAAAGTACTGGACCGATTTTAATAATTCTTTTTTATATTGGAAAGCTACATTATCACTGAGTAACATAGGCTATATTTAGTTTAAAAATGTTTATCTGAAACACCCGAAGCGAAGCGAGGACGAGTCGCTAGTGGAGAAATAAAAATAAAAGACGATACTGGCACATCGCCTTACCGATTTATGTAATACTTAGATAGTAAACCGCATCATAAGTAGACATGTGAAAAAAATATTCAATGTACGGGACGTAACAGAGCGACCTATCACCTTTTCGCTCCAAGCCATCCTCACTTGCCCGTGGTGCATCCTGCCGAACAACAAATGAGGCCCTGGCAAACCGACTGGTGGCGGTATAACCATCACGGTAGAAGGCGTAGCAAAATACCAGATACCGATGACGGGCAGCAGCGTCACCGGAGCAAGAAGCTACGCCCTGCGATCGCCAACCCGCCAGCCCAGCGTGGCGATTATAGGTATATCCTCCAGGAGTTTGCCCTGTGGCGAACAATTGGAGAGGCCTATGTCCAACAGTGGACTGTAATAGGCTGATTATGATGACTGATGATGATTCAATGTACAGAATTGACCTCTCTACAGATTTATTATCTATACTTATAATAAATCTGTAGAGAGGTCAATTCTGTACATAAAATATTTTTTCAAAATAACTATCAGGGGGTGATAAGTGATCGATACTGATACCAAAAATGCAATCAGTAAAATTTTTGTCTGTCTGTCTGTCTGTCTGTCTGTCTGTATGTTCGTTATAGAAACAAAAACTACCCAACGGATTTTAACGAAACTTGGTACAATTATTGTTCATACTCCTGGGCAGGTTATAGTATACTTTTCTTCACGCTACAATCAGTAGGAGCAGAGCAGTAATGGGAAGTGTTGGGAAAACGGGAGAATTTTTATCTGTATGTTTGATCGCGCATCACGCGAAAACTACTGCATGGAATTGAATGCGGTTTTCACCAATGTATTGGTAGAGGTCTAACTTAACCTTTAGGTACAATTTTATGGAAGTCTGTTATTTTTAAAACCCGATATCGACGCGTGCGAAGCCGCCGGCACAGCTAGTAAGTAATAGATATAGATTACCTAACTAAACTGGTCATGTCTCTAGGTCCCAATCGGAACCGAACGCGGGGCTGGTGTCACTTACCTGTCTTCATTAGGCCCGCCAGTTCACAGGGGCTCATTTATACACATACTAGCTGTGCCCGCTACTTCGTCTGCATTTATGCCTGTTATTTTTTAATAGTAGCTCGACATAATGGCTTCCCTACGCCTGATGGAAAGCGAAAGAGAAGTCAAGTGGCTGTGACAACGAGCAAGTAACTGGTCAGTTAGATTTTTTTTGTTGTATGGTTGTTACAACATAATATCTTCGAGAACTGTGGACCGATTTAAAAATACTTTTTTTTTGTTTGTAAAGTGTGTACTATTTTCCCATTTTTTCCATTGTCACCATTTTGTAATCATTTCATTTGTTTTTCTTATTTCCCTTCTGTTTATGTGTTCTGTGTATATTTATTATCTGTGCATTTGTGCTGCCAATAAATGTATTTCATTCATTCATTCATTTTGGAATCAGTTTTTTTTGCTAAAAAATGCTGTAAATGGGGATTTCCAGGTTAAAATAATTATATTTTATTTATTCCGTATTTTAGATTATAAAAATATATTGGACACGTATTTTTCCTTTTTTCATTTAGACAAAAAATAACAAAGATACAAATCATCAAAATGTAGGAGTGGGGACCTTTGACGTCAATCGGTGGCGAAAAAAACTCTCACTCTTTGACGTCACGCGTGATTTTAACGGGCTACTTATATCTTTGTTATTTTTGGTCTAATATACAAATGAAAAAATACGTGTCTTTTATTTTTGAATCTAAAAGACGGACTAATTACATTTTTTACGGCAACAGGCCTATTATGTCGTTCTAAAGATCTTTTCTTACATCATCATCAGCCTATTGCAGTCCACTGCTGGACATAGGCCTCTCCAGTTGTTCGACACCTAGGGCAAACTTCTGGAGGATATACCCACAATCGCCACGCTGGGCAGGCGGGTTGGCGATCGCAGGGCGTATCTTCTTGCTCCGGTGACGCTGCTGCCCGTCATCGGCCTGTGGTATTTAGCTACGCCTTCTATCGTGATGGTTTTACAGCCACCAATCGGTTTGCCAGAGCCTCGTTTGTTGTTCGTGGCGTGAACTGCAGCTAGCTTTTATTTAAAAGGGAAGTCACTCATTTATCACAAGATTCGTAAATTTCCACCTATTTATCTTACAATAAAACGTTCCCCTCATTCAAGTGCCTACGTCCTCCTTGCTCTCAATTTTGGTCCCTCTTCTATTCATCTATAAGTCCCTTATATCTTTTAATTGAACTTTAATACCATAGATATAAGGTTTAAAATCATGTCTTTAGTTGGAACATCTATTTGGTACATTGTAAAAGCAATAAAAATATTATAAGAAGTAATTTATACAGTTCAAAGTATGGTGTAGTGTTTTTATTAGGGGCGCTAGTAATTATTTAATGGACGCTAAATTGTTACAAATTTTCGAGTGGTATCTGTCACTTTAGGTTTGTTTATTGTTTGTACAGCTTAATGTGGTTTTGTCTGTAGAAATTCAATTTTGTTACCACATTAAAGGAGTATTTAACTATTTTTAGGATTCGGTAGCTAAATAAAATACCATAGGCCGATGACGGGCAGCAGCGTCACCGGAGCGAGGAGCTACGCCCTGCGATACCCAACCCGCCTTTTTTTAGAGGGGAATGCATTAGGCACCGTCATGCCACCTCCGGGGGGAGGTGACATGGTGTGTGGGACTCACACCTCCCGAAATGGGAGGGTATACCCACTAAACCCCCCTATGTCGCCAGTGGGCAGCAAGTTGCAGGGACACGGGCAACGCCGAAGCATACCGCCGCATCCCTGCATGCCCTGGCCAGCCGCAGATGACAAGCGGCCAGCACTCCTGGTCCGGGGAGGGTAAATACCCCTACGCCCGGCTTCCGGGGAGCAATAGGGTGCTCCCCAGGCGGACCTCGTGCAACGGTGTGGTTGCACCCACCACACCGTTACGCCCCTATGAATGGATCGCGCCCCCGCACTCACCACTCGGGGCACGAAGGAGAGGTTCAGAGGGCATGCGATGCGTTGTATGCTTTAGTTTTTAAGTTCTAAATAGGTGAATACCAAATAAACGGTTTCTATTCTATTTCTATTATAACATCTCTAGTATGTGTATCACGGAGTGCCCTTAAAGATTTGTTTGCAAAGATTCTCTTTTACAACGGTTTTACGATTGGTGACGATTGGTAACAATGTATGTATGAAACTTGAGTAGAATGTATGGCGAAGCTTGTTTTGATATCTTTTATTGCACTTTAGATATATGCGTTACCATTTAACTTTTGGTTATATGACTATGTGTTATTATTGTCCGAAATTCGGTCACCCATCTTCAAGTTTTCAACATTACCAAAGTACCGTAATTTCTTATATCGCATAGAAGGATCTAAGACCAGTGTGCCTAGCACGAACACTTTCGAAAAAGTATGCGTAACGTAACCGTCAACGGGCGATAATTTTCACTACGTTAACGTACGTAAACGTAGTACCTCTTACGCACGATTAGGGCGCCCAAGTTTCACACAAATCATCGTTTGCTTAACATCAGGCAGGACGCAGTCATTTTGACGTGCTAATATAAAAAAAAACACTGGCCTTATCCATTATCGCCACGCTGGCGATCGCCAACCCGCCTGGTTGGCGATCGCAGGGCGTAGCTCCTCGCTCCGGTGACGCTGCTGCCCGTCATCGGTCTGTGGTATTTAGCTAGGCCTTCAATCGTGATGGTTATACCACCAACAAATCGGTTGCCAGAGCCTCGTTTGTTGTTCGGCAGGATGCACCACGGGCATGTGAGGGTGGCTTGGAGCGAAAAGATGATGGGTCGCTCCCTTACATCTACATCTTAACTAATATTATAAAGCTGAAGAATTTGTTTGTTTGAACGCGCTAATCTCAGGAACTACTGGTCCGAATCGAAAAATTCTTTTTGTGTTGAATATACCATTTATCGAGGAAGGCTTTAGGCATCTTTTATAACATCACGCTGCAACTATTAGGAGCGTAGAAACAATGGAAAATGTAAAAAAAGGGGAAAAAATATTCCACGCCGACGAAGTCGCGAGCACAGCTAGTCATTGATATCATTAGAATCACTTCTAAATGTGCCTTAAATTCTGCCTCTCGTAATCACATCATATTCACCTCGTCTTTTATACAGTTAAGGACATAAAGGCACATTTTACTCGCTAAGTACCTTACTCCGGTATGACAATTACGTTTTCCCTTTTTTATTACAGTCTAAGGGCTAGGATACGCAATTTTTTTAACATAAAAAGAGCGTTCAGTCAGGTTGACTCCATCTGATGGTAAGCGGTCGTGAGCAGAGTTGCCAGATCAAAATGTTGACTTTTCTTGAGGTGTATAATCAAAATCCGGGAGATGTATGACAATACTTGTGAAAAAATCGGGATATGTTCTTTTTGCCGACAGGCACAATAGGCCCACCGCGCCTGACCTTACAATTTAGGCGCTCTTAAAGCCAGTATGCGATCTCTTCCTTATAACCTTCCTTCAGGTAAAGAAAGTGTAATTTTCTGAAGAGAGGCACAATGAAAAGGTTTGTTTAACAGATTTATTATACTTAACATTGAAAAGGATCTGTTACTTAAATGACTGGCTCGATGGCTCATTTGGTAGTGACCTCTGCCTTCTGAGCCAAGGGTCGTGGGTTCGATTCCCGCACTGTACAAACATTTGTGTTCATGAACATGTCTGTTTGTATTTAGTCTGGGTGTTTACTATGTTATAATATGGTATTTATTTACAAAAAAAAGTATATAAGTAAGTTTATCAGTTATCTAGTACCCATAGTAAAAGCTTCGGCTTAGTTTGGGGCTAGACGGCGCTATGTGGCCCAGCGTGGCATGTCTTGGGTTATTTATTTATTTATTATTTATATTAAAATGAATCCTGGCTCCCTGCGTATTTTCGGTAACCTAATATACCTAAAAGAGATTTTATTGCTTTCAAATTTTATAATGTACATTTTAGTAGTAGATTTTTGAACAAACAAACTCTTCAGCTTTATAATATTAGTTAAGATTATATTTAGTTGATAGAGTTTGTTTGTTTGTTTGAACGCGCTAATCTCAGGAACTACTGGTCCGGATTGAAAACTTCTTTTTGTGTTGAATAGACCATTTATCGAGGAAGGCTTTAGGCTATATGACATCACGCTGCAACTATTAGGAGCGAAGAAATAATGGAAAATGTAAAAAAAAAGGGGAAAAAATAACTATTCCACGCGGACGAAGTCGCGAGCACAGCTAGTTATCTATACTTACAATAAATCTGTAAAGAGGTCAATTCTGTACATGAAATATATGTTCAAAGCAACTATCAGAGGATAATTATGTGATCGATACTGATGTCAAAAATGCAAGCAGTAAAATTTTTGTCTGTCTGTATGTATGTTCGTTATAGAAACAAAAACTACCGAACGGATTTTAACGAAACTTAGTACAATTATTCCTCATACTCCTGGGCAGGTTATAGTACACTTTTCATCACGCTACAATCAATAGGATCAGAGCAGTGAAGGGAAATGTTGGGAAAACGGGAGACATTTTTTATGCCGCAGCCACACATTGGATTCAAATTTTACTATTATTGTGAATAAGTTCATAAGGGCATTTATTTGTGTTTAACTTTACTGGCTTGAACCTCCCATTCCTAACTCATTGTGCAATTTTATTAGTAACTAAAATTTGGCCACTGCGTTACAAGCTTGGCTTAGTGCAGAGACCGTTAGAAATTTATGTTTTTTGTAATACTTATTTGAAAATAAAGACAATTTATTATTATTATTTATTATTATTAAATATTTGTTTGGTATGGCAGAAGTCAACCATAGACATTTCATATTTACGTACGACAAAAAAAAAGATGAGCAGTCATTGTCTATTCCCGTCAAAGTGGACCAAAAATACCGCATTCCTTGTTACTCTATATATACAAGCTTGTTAGCGTCTGTCCGTCCGTCCGCTCTTTAGCACTTCGTTTGGGCCGCATCTCAATCAACTCCCGCGCATGCGTTGACGCCATCCATAGTGAAAAAAAGTGGACCAATTTTTTCTAATTATTCTTCTAACTGCATCAACTTAGAACCCCAACAAATAAATTTTTAATTTTTATTTTTTAAGAAAGAAATTAAAAGAAAGATAAGATATATAGCTAGATGTAAGGGAGCGGCCTATTATCTTTTCGATCCAAGCCAACCTCACCTGCCCGTGGTGCATCCTGCCGAATAACAAACGAGGAGCCGGCAACTGACTGGTGGCGGTATAACCATCACAATTGAAGGCGTAGCTAAATACCACTACCGATGACGGGCAGCAGCGTCACCGGAGCGAGGAGCTACGCCCTGCGATCGCCAATAAGGATTTCTTTCCTTCTTTCTTTCTTTCAAAGTGGCGAACATATGTGGCGGCCTATGTCCAGCAGTGGACTAGGATAAACTGATGATGATGATACAATATTTAAAAAATCGTAACGTAAAAAAACGTATCAAAGTAAACCAATGCTTACAAACACATCAGATCAGACTACCCTAAACTAACCAGAGTTATAACCTACCATTACAGCAGCCATCTTAGGCAATAGCTGGGCCGAGATTCGAACCCCGATACCGGGCACAATATGCTGAAACAACAACTAATGTGACATGATTTTCAGATAGTTAAGTCACATGTTACGAGTACAGAAACCATAATGCCACTAAGCTGTTGGTGACCATGTTTGCCATAGACCATAGGACATGACTGCTAAAAACGTAATTAAATAATAAATAACCCAAGACATGGTATGTAAGGATAGAAAAAAGACGCGTAGGTAAGAGAGGTAGGGTATAGCGAATCTTCGCTCGAATTGAGCCACCCGTCCGGGGAAGGACCTCCACCCTATAGAATACCGCAGTCAAATGACCTCTAGGTTGTGTTTCTGCCGGTGAGTAGGGTTTCCGGAGCTCGTGGGGGGTTAGGGTTGGGCCGGCATGGCGGTGGCAACTGACAAGTAACTGACCAGTTACTTGCCCGTTGTCACAGCGACTTGGGCTTCACTTTAGCTTTCCATCAGGCGTAGGGAAGCCATTATTAAAAAAAAAAAAGACTGACCCCAAAAAATCTTTCTTCTGGTCCTTTGCGATCCTTCATGGTGAGCGGACGCGCACACGTGCGTTGGTTGTCTCGGCGTCTATTGTTTGCGCGGACGCAGATGTCGGGTTCCCGGGCATTTATTAACTTGAGCAACTTGTTATATTTGCTCAAAATACGTGGCTACATTGTGATTATAAAGTGTAAATTAAAATCAGTGTCCCTTAAAAATATATATTCCTATAAAAGTTAAATTTATCTAATGTTTAATTAATTAGTGCTTGTGAAACTTAGGTTGTGGTCAAATCAATAATGCATTCATTCCCTAGTGAAAAAGGACCGTATCTGTGTATAAATTAGTGTGTATCTACCAAGCGCCACAGTCTATCTTGAAGTTCTACCTATGCCCCGGTGAAGCATATCTGCCTAATTGCCGGAAGTTACCCAGCAACACAAGTAAACCTAGCAGGCAGTGCACGAGACGAAGAAACAGCAGTAGCGGCGCTAAGTACAATACTACAATCCCGGTGAGGCCATTCCATTATCTCCGTACTTTTTTAAGAATATCTGATTGGGCTTGGTCCGGTTTCTCAAATACAAATACTGTGTTTACCCCACTCGATGCCGAGTTTCGGCAAGCTGGTCACTGACTGCAATCACATATCCGGCCAAATAGCCAGTCATTCGCTACTCAGGTACAGGTAACATCCGAATCGCGATACCCAAAAATGGAACAAACTTGCATGCGACATGCCTTTTTTTTCTTAACTTAGATAGCTTTGTTACCGACATTTCAAGTTCGCTCGCTGGTAAAACCATCTTCTAACGCCACTTATGGCAACAACAAAGTAAGGGACCCAACGCAAGGGTCAACAGAACATTTGGCACCCATAAAATAACAAGACAGATTGCCCAAAACTGTCCGACACTTAAAACAATTGAAGACTACCTGCTCGAGGCCCTTTTTTGTTGCAGCACATACAGATATCGTCTCTAACGATTACATTAGGAGCAAAAACTTAACACAAAACGTCATAGGAAAGTTGTCACATCTGCAGCCAAAGCCAACCAAACTATCTACTTGTATTTATTTGGAATGGATAACACTTGGCAATCATTTAAATGTATCTGTTGCATACCTAGACGCCGACTAAACCAATGATAGCCATCCTAAGATGCAGTTAGTTAGCGTATTAATAATATATAACTAGCGGGATTTAACGCGCATACCTTTTTTAAAAAACCCGACGTTTAGTTAGCGTATTAACTTTCAATATCTTTGTAAAACTATTAATCGTACAATCTAGGGAATACTACAAACATAATCTAGGTTAAGCTCTATTTCAGAACCAGTACTATAATATTGAAATTTTTGCCTATTAAAAGACAGCACAGGATGTTAAAGATCATCAAGATCCTAAGATACAAGCTACTAATATTATAATTAAGTAAATGAACAGTCCCACTTCAAAACAAATATGCCACAGTAAGAAAACATTGCAGATGACTTGCTGAAGAAAATAATTTATTAGTTTGGAAAAATCACAACATGAATCCTACAAAACAACGAAACAACAAATAATATCCTATGTTTATATTGATGACAAACCAAAGGAACCCGTAAAATAGCTGCAGCATAACCCCACATTTGCTATTGATCTCCCACTTGCGAAAAAAAAAAAAACATCGCTACACAATGATATCTCACAATCTGCGAAGTACCAATTCAAATCGTAAACAAAGAACGAGTTCGAAAGAAGTACACACAGTATCTATTACTAGCTATCCGACAACAGTACCTTATTCATATCACATAGACAATACCTCCAAGAAGACAAATAAATAAAAAAGAAACAATACAACTCATAAACTGGGACGGAAATCAGACACGAAAGGATATACCTATATATATATATACCTTGTCATACGGACTCAGGAAATATATAAACAACAAACAGCAGGAACAGTTATTAAACAAAAGAAAATGGAAATTCTTACCCGAATGCCCTAATACGCAAAAGTCTCTACACGATCCTAAAGTCGAATAAGAAACCACAGTAAGAAACTTACTGGAGACACTATTTGAAAACAGATTTGTACTCATTACTTACTACAAAATCCGGAACCTTATTGGATATGAAAATTAACAACAAAGGAAGGACCGCACAGAAAACATACGCCAACAATCTACACAAACCTCAACACCCAAAGCGCCTGCCTTCAAAATTTGTGCTAGTAGGTATTCCACGCTCGGACGGCGAAACCAAACGTCTAGAAGTAGCCGCCTTCGCAGCATATCGCTCAACAGACGACCATGACTTGGATCAAGAAGAAATTCTATTGAAATAATTATGATTGTTGATACGAAAGATCGGAACTACAAAACTAATTAACCCAAGAGGACTAACTATTCCAATAAGACCCCACATCGGCTGCTCCAATGATAGCAATCTACTAAGAATTCAAAAGAATGTTCAATCATGGAAACTGAAGTTTTATGACAGACACCGCTATTAGCGGAACATCTCAGCCTTGAGTAAAAATAAACACCTTAAGATTACTGAATAATTAACAAATCCACTAGAAAACCTAATAGCCAGCCCATTTCTTCAAGGACAACTAAAACTAAAAAGGAAACTAATTGCGGACATGTGCTATGACACCAACGCCTACTTACTCCATGCAACCATCAAAATTCGATAGACCAACGTTCACTTATCACTCATACGACCCCGGCTACCATTGCAATTCGACGAGAAGAATAACGTGATTTAGCAACAAATAGAATCAAAACGAATAGAAACGCGACAAATATTCTACACCGAAGCAACGCAAAATGAAACAAGTTCCAAATAATAATTCAACTGGAAAGCAAGATCGGACTATACCTACTGTAGCGACACGTAGCGACATCTATCTCCACACCGCTACAACAACCTCCACGTCGCTACAATATGCAATACAAGTTCCGCCAGCTAACAACAGATGGCGATGAGAAATCAAAATTGTATGGAAGACCTTCAATGTGCATACGAAGTTTTCATCACGACTCGCTGTATATACGAAAAACCAAGATGGTCCATCGGGCCGCGGTCCCCGAGCACGATCACCTAGCTCGGCGGAAGTACTTCCACTTTTCGTAGGGACAAGTCTGTTCCTACACTACAATAGCAGCAAACCTCCATCCTGGGAAATACAATATTAGAACTGCTATCTTACTAACCCCTGCTGGGTTCCACTCTGAGAAGATAAGAACATGCTGAACAATGAAAACCCGAAAAAACCCAGTAACCCAAGTACTAAAATATTTGACAAAGAAGAAACCAAGTGTAAGACCTCATCGTGCAAAACAGAAGATCCCCCGCAAATGCAGCTCCATGGAAACTAACACCAAAGGCCAGAAGCCCACCAACTCATCAACGCTCATTCCCTATAAATCTACCTATCTATACCTACATTCCTATACTGGTTCTAATGGTGTATACCAGGCTGGTTGTGGTCGGCCGGCTACGGCTTTCCGACCGTCCTATCCCATCCCAGAGCGTGTCTCTCCTAATAAAACATCGCGTCCCCCGGTGTGCCGGTTTGACCGGATCAGGCACTGTGTCCTGGCTGGGTGTGGTGCGGAATACATACATACATACATACCCCAAAAAATCTTTCTTCTATTTTTGTATGAAAGATTTTTTGGGGTAACCCCAACTGAGAACTGAAGCTCAAATCTTTTTTTTTATCAAACATACACGTGTGAGGTATCCATGGATAGGTCTTTAAAAATGATATTGGAGTTTTTAATAAAGAGAAATTCTAGACTGAATAGTTTGCGCGAGAGATGGTTTCAAAGTGGATAAAAGTGTGTGTTAGGGACACCGGAGGATATACTCACTCATAATCGCCACGCTGGGCAAGCGGGTTGGCGACCGCAGGGCGTTGTTCCTCGCTCAGAGGACGCTGCTGCCCATCATCGTCCTGTGCAACTTAGCAACGCCTTCATTTCTGATGGTTATACCGCCACCAGCCGGTTGCCAGCGTTTCGTTTGTTATTCGGCAGGACGCACCACGGGCAGGTGAGATTGGCTTGGAGCGAAAAGATGATAGGCCGCTCCCTTACATCCCAAATTACTCCTAGTCCACGGTATTCCAAACCGGCGGCCACCCCACAAATTCACGATTCACCGCGTCCGCGCAACAAGATTCAAAATTCAAATCAGTCTCCCTCTGTCAGTCCGCGCCAGCACGCGTCCCGCGCCATTTACATACGCGCCGCAAACGCTGCGTGCGCGCAGAGGGCGCAGGCGAAAAGGCGCGTAGGCATAACCAACCTCATAAGTTGGTTTAACTCTTTATTGCACCAAAATAAAACATGTACAATAAAACATTATTTATATAAATAAATAACCCAAAACATGAACACAACGCTGGGCCACACATCGCCACCTAACCCCAAACTAAGCCGAAGCTTGTACCATGGTTACTAGACAACTGATAAACTTACTTAGATACTTTTTTGTAAATAAATACATATTATACATAGAAAACACCCAGACCAATACAAACAGACATGTTCATGCACACAAATGTTTGTACCGTGTGGGGATCGAACCCACGACCCTTGGCTCAGAAGGCAGAGGTCACTATCAATTGAGCCACCGAGCCAGTCTATGTAAACATGTACAGGAAAAAGATGATAGACATATATAGTAGTACAATGTATGAGTGTACAGTGTAAGAGAGGTAGGGCATAGCGAATCTTCGCTCGAATTGAGCCGCCCGTTCGGGGAAGGACCACCCTATAGAATACCGCAGCCAAATGACCTCTGGGTCGTGTTCCTGCCGGTGAGTAGGGTTTCCGGAGCTCCCCCATTAGCTCCGGAAACCCTAGGATTAGGGTTGGGCCGGCATGGCGGTGGCAACTGACAGGTAACTGACCAGTTATTTGCCAGTTGTCACAGCGGCTTGGACATCTCTTTCGCTTTCCATCAGGCGTAGGGAAGCCATTATGTCGAGCCACTATAAAAAAAAAGATTCCTTAGCCTATCGTAGTCCCCAGCTGCACACAGGCCTCTCCAGTTAGTCGCCTCTTTGGTAATACTATGGAACCTTTACCCAAAATTGCCACGTTGTGCAGGGCGTAGCTCGCTCCGGTGACGCTGCTGCCCGTCATCGGTCTGTGGTATGTAGCTACGCTTTCAATAGTGATGGTTATACCGCCACCAGTCGGTTGCCAAAGCCGGGCTATATGGGAGCGACCTATCATCTCTTCAACCCACCTTCACGAGTGCATGCACGAGGCTCATTACAAACTATAAGTATTAACTACTAGCTGTGCCGGCGGCGTCGCACGCGTGTATATCGGGTTGCAATAATAACGGACTTCCATAAAATGGTACCTAAATATTAAGTTAGACCTCTAGCTATACATTGGTGAAAACCGCATTCAATTCGATGCAGTAGATCTCGCGTGATATGCGATCAAACATGCAGATAAAAATTTCTCCTGTTTTCCCTACACTTCCCGTCACTGCTCTGCTCCTATTGATTATAGCGTGATGAAACCTGCCCAGGAGTATGAAGAATAATCGTACCAAGTTTCGTTAAAATCCGTCCAGTAGTTTTTTTTTCTATAACGAACATACAGACAGACTGACAAACAGACAGACAGATAGACAGACAGACAGACAAACATTTTACTGGTTGCATTTTTGGCATCAGTATCGATCACTAATCACTCCCTGAATTCCATGTACAGAATTGACTTCTCTACAGATTTATTATAAGTATAAATTGGTTAAAAATAGGCATTAAAATAACTGACACACAACACCCCTCTACGAAACCAAACTCTTTGCCCGTTTTGTATGTAAAATATTTAACATTTATCTCTTATTTTTTTTCTGAATAAAAAGTACCTTTTCTGCCTAACGATGTTGTTTTTCCATTTTTAGTCAGTTTACTCGTACCGACGGGTCATTGACCTTATCAAATGCAGTTTTCAATCATGGGGATGCAAAGTGTCGATAATTTACATAGTGTCAATTTGGAAACAAGAAGTCATTGTCACCCTAAGAAAAAAAAAATATACCCGATTTTTTAAAAATAAATGCGCTTGAACCGTGGTAGCCTAGTGGTAAGATCGTAGCTTCACACACGTAAGGTCGTCGGTTCGAATCCGCGCGGGGCACACACCTCTGGATTTGCCAAAAACTATGTGCGGAATTATACCACTAGGTTAGCGGTGAAGGAAAACATCGTGAGGAAACCTGCACATCCAGTTTAATTCTGAATGTGTAACCATGATCCAAATTTGTCTGGTTCCCCTTTCTGAGGGCTGCGAAGGTCAGATAGCAGTCGCTTCAATGTAATAACCAGACTCGCTAAATCTAGGATCATGGTCAAAGCGGACCCTGGGCCTAAGGCACAAAGCGGGACAACGGTAAGAGGATGATGATGAAATGCACTTGACCCCAACTAGTCTGATGTTAAGCGATGTTGGAACCTAGGATGAAGCGCAAAATCCGATTCACTCTCTCCTTGAAAATGTGAAGATTAGGTATGTCCTTCGGGGAACACTGACTCCGCTAAAAAGTTGAATAGGTAGTACATAGGTAGGTACCGGTAACGCTTCTGCCCGTCATATGTCTGTGATAATAGCGCCTTCAAACTTGATCGTTATACCGCTACCGGTCGGTTACCAGCGCCTCGCTTGTTATTCGGATGCACCACGGGCAGGCGGGTTAGCGATCGCAGGGCGTAGTTTCTTGTTCCGGTGACGCTCCTGTCCGTCATCGGTTTGTGATATTAAGCTACGCCTTTTATCGTGATGGTTATACCGCCACCAGTCGGTTTGCCAGAGCCTCGTTTGTGGTTCGGCTGGATGCACAACGGGCAGGTGAGGATGGCTTGAAGCGAACAGGTCATAGGTCGCTCCCTTACAGCGGATCCTGCTGCTTGCTCGTCTGCCAGTAAATAAAAAAACATAGACTGCCATAACCCTTTATTTTAGCATCACCATAGTCGAGTAAAAAAACTTCCATCAAAATAAAGACGTTAGTATCCCACGGTAAAATAATACTTTAAATAATTCCTTGATCATTTATGCATTCACCGTGTATACGAATTGCATACAAGCACGTACTGTATTCGTCAAAATAAAAGATTATACTGCATACTATTGAGAGAGGTAGGGTATAGCGAATCTTCGCTCGAATTGAGCCGCCCGTCCGGGGAAGGACCTCCACCATATAGAATAACGCAGCCAAATGACTGTGAGTAGAGTTTTCGGACCTCGTAGGGGGGTTAGGGTTGGGCCGGCATGGCGGTGGCAACTTATTATACCTATTCTATTGGGTGGAGGTCCTTTCCCGATTTGATTCGAGCGAAAGTTTCATCATCATCATCAGCCTGTTGCAGTCCACTGCTGGACATAGGCCTCTCCTGTTGTTCGCCACTTAGGGCAAACATCTGGAGGATATACCCATAATCGCCACGCTGGGCAGGCTTGTTGGCGATCGCAGGGCGTAGCTTCTTGCTCCGGTGACGCTGCTGCCCGTCATCAGTCCGTGGTATTTAGCTACGCCTTCAATTGTGATGGTTATACCGCCACCAGTCGGTTGCCAGCGCCTCGTTTGTTATTCGGCAGGATGCACCACGTGCAGGTGAGGTTGGCTTGGAGCGAAAAGATGATGGGTCGCTCCCTTACATCCCCTTAAAAGTTTGCTTTGCCTTAACTCTCTCAAATTATATTTACTATGTATTCTCTTTATTATAGGTACTATAATACAATCCTATCGGCCACCAAAATACGAGTACTGTTTAAGTATGAAAGATAACTTTCAAGCTAAAAGCTCCACAAATGTTCGTAAAGCAAACGACAGAGATAGCCATAAAATACTTAGTTTAAGTTAAGGTACATTTTTGTTAGAGCGATTTTGCTTAAGATCGCATACATATCATTAATCATCATCATCATCATCAGCCTCTATCAGTCCACTGCTGGACATAGGCCTCTCCGAATGTTCGCCACTTTGATCATTCCTAGGCTTCTTGCATCCAGCACTTGCCAGCCGTCCCGCGCAAATCGTCACTCCACCTAGCCTGAGGGCGTCCTACACTACGTTTGCCCAGACGCGGTCTCCACTCCAGAACTCGTTTATCCCAACGGTTATCGGTTCTGCGGCTAATCGGGCTAAATAAAGGCAGATCAGACTACTCTACCAAATGACCTGCGTTTCATGTTTCTGCCGTTGTCATTGCGACTTGGGCTTATCTTTCGCTTTCCATCAGGCGTAGAGAAGCTATTATGTCGAGCCACTATAAAAAAAAAATACATACAAACTTTGCTTCTTCATAATATTAGTATAGGTTTGTCATTTCTTAACAAATGCAAAAATCGCATCAACAAAACCGCTACCAAAGCCAGTTCTTTGAATAACTACCATCTCTTTGCTTCAAAAATGTTGTAAATGCAACGGGTAAATAGCAGGCAGACAAATCCGCTTGCAACTCGCCTCCAGGACTCTGTACTAATTAAATCCCAACAAATTTAGCGTCCTTTGACGAAGCAAGAACGGATTTTGCATAGAACTGATTTTTAACAAGACTGACATTTTTTAGATTATTAAAGAAATTATCGCGAAAGGCACGGAATAGCGTAGAAATCTAAGGATTTCTTTGCGGTTAGATGTTCGGCTTACAATTTCAATTGGATTACTAATGGCTTCAAGCTGTATAAACAACCTGACTTGCTAAAATAAGCATGCTGAGATTTATATAAAAGTATCTAAGTAAGTTGTAGTATTGTAGTTAAGGGATGTAAGGGTGCGACCTATCATCATTTCGCTCCCAGTCAACCTGCCCGTGGTGCATTCTGCCGACCAACAAACAAGGCTCTGGCAACCGACTGGTGGCGGTATAGCCATCACAATTGAAGGCGTAGCTATATACCACAGACCGATGACGGGCAGCAGCGTCACTGGAGCGAGTAGCTACGCCCTACGATCGCCAACCCGCCTGCCCAGCGTGGCGATTATGGGTATATACTCCAGTTGTTTGCCCTGTGGCGTAGTAGTCTTGGGCTATTTATTTATTTATATTGTAGTCGCTAAGTTAATTAAAAATACATGTTCTTATTCACTTAGCGGCTTCAGAGATTGTCTTATAGAATCTATCGTCTTTTCACTCCAAGCCACCCTCACCTGCCCGTGGTGCATTCTGCCGACCAACAAACAAGGCTCTGGCAACCGACTGGTGGCGGTATAACCATCACAATTAAAGGCGTAGCTGAATACCACAGGCCGATGACGGGCAGCAGCGCCACCGGAGCGTCGAGCTACGTCCCTGTATGAATGATCATGATGATCGAATCCATGACCACATATTGAAGGCAATGTTCACTACCACTGAATAATACTGGTCTTCAGATTCTAATTCAATCAGGAAACAAAAAGAATTATCATTTCCAGTGATCGGAAATAAAACTAAAAGTCATTAATTTAATTAATTAAATTAAGGACAAATATTTAATTAATTTTAAGGCATATTTATTAAATTAATTAATTATTTATTTGATTAATTAATAATTATTTAATTAATTGAAATTCAAATAATTAATTAATTTCATTGCAATTAATTCGTTAATCAAAAGACAATTCATTCATTCAAATAGGTACATAATATTGTACAGTTTATTTACACAAAAAAGTATAAGAGATTAAAAGACCGATACAAATTACTGTCTGCGACATGGCAACATCTTTATAAGAGTAAAACACGTGAAACTAATAATCCGGGCATTTGGGTGCTTCATCAAATACTCGGACGAGTGGTTAATTATTATTATTATCAAAAATATCGCGCCGATCCCTGTAGTGATGTGCTAGGAAACAATATCGATTGCGGGGAAAAATATCAGTTGTACCTACACTGAATTCAATAACCCAGTCAGTTGTCTAATACCCATAGTACAAGCTTGGGCTTAGTTTGGGGCTAGATGGCGATGTGTGGCCCAGCGTGGCATCATCATCAGCCCGTGTCAGCCCACTGCTGGACATAGGCCTCTCCTAATGTTCGCCACTTAGGTCGATTTTGGGCTGGGCCCAGCGTGGCATGTGTTGGGTTATTTATCTATTTTATTTATGTTACTTCGTAGTTACCAGAAAGTATACCTACAAAAAAATACTTTTTTTTTAAATGGCAACTAAAATTCATTAAAAAATGAGACGGCAATAGGCCTGCAAAATTGAAAAGTAAAATTCATTCAAAAACATTATACCATACTTTAAGTTGCTTTTTTTTCTATCTTTGTATTTACCGCCTAAATTGTACTTTGTCTTTGTTTGTAATATGTTTTCCTGTAATGTCTGTATTTTTGTGCAATAAAGAGTTTCTATCCCAAAAAAAATATTAGTAACCAAAAAAGTATCGATATTTTTTGCATCGCCCCACTCCCATCCCTACAGACCAGATCGATACCCAAAGCTTCCAGTTACTACGGCTACAGACGACCGCCCACCTGGCTGCATCGCCCCCCTAGTCCGTATCCCCCCCACACAGAGGTCACTTTGGCACGGCAACACTTCCAATTAGGTGACACAATCTAAGGCATTCCCTTATCTACCAGTCAACAATAGGGTGTTCTAGAAAACTAACTACTACATACTTCATTCTTTTTTTTATAGTGGCTCGACATAATGGCTTCCCTACGCCTGATGGAAAGCGAAAGAGAAGCCCAAGTCGCTGTGACAACGGGCAAGTAACTGGTCAGTTACTTGTCAGTTGCCACCGTCATCCCCGGCCCAACCCTAACCCCCCACGAGCTCCGCAAACCCCCACGAGCTCCGCAAACCCTACTCACCGGCAGAAACACGACCCAGAGGTCATTTGACTGCGGTATTCTATAGGGTGGAGGTCCTTCCCCGGACGGGCGGCTCAATTCGAGCGAAGATTCGCTATGCCCTACCTCATGTACACTTTTGACAGTGACTAGTATATTTCGGTTAATTTAACGGGTATTTTACCTAATAAAACCTACTGCGATAGCCAACCCGCCTGTCCAAGCGTGGCGATTATGGGGAAAGCCTCCAGGTGTTCACCTAAAGCGACGAGTAACCGGAGACGCCTATGTCCAGCAGTGGACTGCGATAGGCTGATGATGATGATGAACACTAGTTCTCTTAGCGGCTAGGCATTATAGATGCAATAAATTATTGAGTATTAAGACAGCCTTCATACGAGATGTCTTTGAACCTAAACCGTACTATAACCCCAAAAAAATGTAATCAAAATTATATCGATATTTTTTGCATCGCCCCACTCCCATCCCTACAGACCAGATCGATACCCAAAGCTTCCAGTTACTACGGCTACAGACGACCGCCCACCTGGCTGCATCGCCCCCCTAGTCCCTATCCCCCCCACATAGAGGTCACTTTGGCACGGCAACACGTCGCAACGTTATTGATTCCCAAAATCGTCTTTTAGCGCGTTCCGTCTGCCGGCGAGATGGTGTTTAACGCGTTAATTAAGTACGGTCGGCAAAGATGGTTATGTTTTATTTAATTAAATTAAATAGATATCCCAAGACATGCCACGCTGGGCCACACATCGCCATCTAGCCCCAAACTAAGCCGAAGCTTGTACTATGGGTACTAGACAACTGATAAACATACTTAGATACTTCTTTTGTAAATAAATATATACGTATATTAAGTATACATAGAAAAACCCAGATCAATACAAACAGACATGTTCATGAAAACAAATTTAATTTGTATGAAAGAGAGCGCTTATAGTGATAAGACCGCCTAAATTATTGTATTAAAATACTTTGTACCGAAGGGGACGGCCCAAGAAACGATGGTGTGATGATCTGGTTCGTCAATCAGAAGAATGGCAGGATCTGGCTTTAGACAGAGAACTTTGGAAAAGTTTGGGGGAGACCTTTGCCCAGCAGTGGGACAACATGGGTTAGAAAAGAAAGAAGAAAGAAAGAAAATACTTTGTGTAAGTGATTTTTTTGGTAAGTAGTTTTGGTTAGTGGCGAACATCTGGAGAGGTATATGTCCAGCAGTGGACTGAGATAGGCTGATGATGATGATGATGTCATTGTTGGTAACTTGCTTTTTTTTGAAACTTGATTATTATTAGAAGAGATGTTTAACAAAAACTACTACTCGGTAGGAATAAAGTGATGATTCTTCATTTGTTCAATTCAAATAACACATACATTTTTTTTTATAAAAAGAGCTTTCAGGATGATCTCACTCCACCTGATAGTAAGTGGTCGCGAGGTCCAAAAGTTAGGTCGACAGGCACATTAGAACAAACCCATTGCGCCTGTCGCCCTCACCCTGAAGGCCCACTGAGATGCCGTTTCACGCCCCGCCTAAAGAACCCAGGATTGTAAGAGGAAGGAAACACATGAGCTGGAAGGGCATTCCATGATTTAATGGCACGGGGCAAGAACGAGGAACTAAACCTCTTGGTGCGCGCCACCATCGTCTGGATGGTATGCGGATTTAAACGCTGTCCAGCACGTGTTGTTCGGTAGTGGAAAGGAGAGGATAGAACGAGTTGGAATAACTCTTCGGTGCATTCCCCATTCATCATCATCATCATCATCAGCCTATTGCAGTCCACTGCTGGACATAGGCCTCTCCAGCTGTTCGCCACCTAGGGCAAACTTTTGGAGGATATACCCATAATCGCCACGCTGGGCAGGCGGGTTGGCAATCGCAGGGCGTAGCTTCTTGCTCCGGTGACGCTGCTGCCCGTCATCGGCCTCTGGTATTTAGCTACACCTTCTATCGTTATGGTTTTATCGCCACCAGTCCGTTTGCCAGAGCCTCGTTTGTTGTTCGGCAGGATGCACCACGGGCAGGTGAGGATGGCTTGGAGCGAAAAGGTGATAGGTTAAACGAAAAGGTATAGGCTCCCTTACATTCCCCATTGTAAAGTTTTAAATTTTATGGACTGTAAACCCAGGAATTTTACTAAATAACCTTTCCAAGAAAATACATAAACTAAGTATATTTAATATCGCAGACCAGACTTAAGTTAGTTTCTACTCAAACCTCTTTTGTACGGTAGACTACCATTAATATTTAATAGTCTTCAGTCTTCACGGAATTCTGTCACTGCTGTTTTTGGGTACATAGCCATAACTTTATAAAATATTTCAATATAAAACAACGATCAGATATTAAAACCCCATTCGAACCATAAACGCATTGTCTATAACCATATTTGGTTAAAGCATAGGTTCCCAAAGGTTGTACCGCCCCCTGAGGGCTCTATAACATTTCGTGGGGCAAGGTAATACAAATGTGCACATGCAAAGAGAGGTAGGGCATAGCGAATCTTCGCTCGAATTGAGCCGCCCGTCCGGGGAAGTACCTCCACCCTATATAATACCGCAGCCAAATTACCTTTGGGTCGTGTTTCTGCCGGTGAGTAGGGTTTCCGAAGCTCGTGGCGGGTTAGTGTTGGGCCGGCATGGCGGTGGCAACTGACAGGTAACTTGCCCGTTGTACAGCGACTTGGGCTTCTCTTTCGCTTTCCATCAGGCGTAGGGAAGCCATTATGTCGAGCTTACTATAAATAAATTTTAAATAAATAAATAAGCCGAGACCCAACGTGGCATTTGGGCCACACAGCGCCACCTAGCCCCAAACTAAGCCGAAGCTTGTACTATGGGTACTAGACAACTGATAAACTTACTTAGATACATTTTTTTTTTGTAAATAAATACATATTATACATAGAAAACACCCAGACCAATACAAACAGACATGTTCATGAACACAAATGTTTGTACTGTGCGGGAATCGAACCCACGACCCTTGGCTCAGAGGGCAGAGGTCACTACCAAATGAGCCACCGAGCCTGTCAATAAAAAATGCATAAACTCTAACATAACACAATGAAAACATACAAGCGTTTATCATTTATGGAGCGAGAGGAGAAGGCTCTAACACCTAGGTATGTTAAGCAACACGGTTAAAGCCATGACCGCCGCCGAACAACTCGCGACAAACCACACATCAAGACAACCGTCATTCCGTCCCCGCCGGCGGGGACTCCCGTCGCGTCGCCCCCAGCTTTCGCGCCCTTTTCTTGATACCGGCCCGCGCCTGGTCGCTTTTCTCCCCAAACATACGTCCGTAGGGCATCTCCCAGCAACGTGCAACGCCCTGAGCCGAGGCTCGAGCCCCACGGGGGGCGCCCTCAGCGCCGTTGCTTAACTTTTTAGGGGGGGCGGGAGAGCCTTCCGCTCCCCTAACAGTCCGGTGATGATGACAAGGCCGCCCTGGCCATCATCGTAGTCATTGACAGGCTCGGTGGCTCAATTGGTAGTGACCTCTGCCTTCTGAGCCAAGGGTCGTGGGTTCGATCCCCGCACATTACAAACATTTGTGTGCATGAACATGTCTGTTTGTATTGGTCTGGGTGTTTTCTATGTATAATATGTATTTATTTACAAAAAAAAAAGTATCTAAGTAAGTTTATCAGTTGTCTAGTACCCATAGTACAAGCTTCGGCTTAGTTTGGGGCTAGATGGCTCTGTGTGGCCCAGCGTGGCATGTCTTGGGTTATTTATTTATTATTTATTTATCATTTAGAAAAAAAAAACAGTTAAGGGCGCCCCCTAGTGAGGTTTGGACTTCAGCTTAGGGCGTAGATGGGAAGGTCCTAGACCCTACTTTGAATAGAGGAGCGACCGATTGCGGGCAGTTTCCCTATCTTAGTCAGTTTGATTTTGGTACAGTGGAGAGATAGACCATTAAGGTTTGAGAACCTATGAGTTACAGTATGTCCCGGCTCTCGAGTCATCATTTTATCTATAGGAGACACCTCACGATGTTATTGAAGAGGTTTCCTTCTAATTGTTCTTTGAACACAAAAAGTGCCGGTTTCATCAATAGAGATACGCTATTTCGTTTGTTGATTTGTATAGATTTAGATAAGCTGGATGTGACATGACAAATCCCTACTAATATTATAAATGCGAAAGTAGCTGTTTTTTTTTATATAGTATTTCGACATAATGGCTTCCCTTCGCTTGATGGAAAGCGAAAGAGAAGCCCTAGTCGCTGCGACAACTGGCAAGTAACTGGTTAGTTACCTGTCAGTTGCCACTGCCATGCCGGCCCAACCCCAACCCCCCACGAGCTCCGGAAACCCTACTCACCAGCAGAAACACGACCCGGAGGTCATTTGGTTGCGGTATTCTATAGGGTGGAGGTCCTTCCCCGGACGGGCAGCTCAATTCGAGCGAAGATTCGCTATGCCCTACCTCTCTTAGGTAAAGCTGTCTGTCTGTTACGCTTTCCCGCTAAAACCTCTGAACCGATTTTGATGACATGTGGCACAGACAATCTTTAGACCCTGAGAAAGAGCCCCTTTTATTGCGAAAAAAGGTATCAAAAACACTTCTGTGACACACCTACATGTACGCGGGCGAAGCCGCGGGCACAGCTAGTCTTCTACAAAAACAAAAATGGATCTCCTAAATGTATGTGACCGCTTAACTTTAGAACGACTATACGAAATTGGATGATTCTTGGTTTTACTCGTTTGTATTCGTTATTGTTAGGACAAGGTTTGTGTTATATAAAAATTACAAATATATATTTAGATAAAAAACATGGCGATTATTAAAAGGAATTATTAAAAGGTGTATCTGCACATGAATATTTAAAAAAAAATTAGGTGGGTCAAACACTACTTTAAATACAAAAAAAAATGTTTGTATACGATTATCTCCGAAACTACTGGATGGAACTGCGGATCTGAATGAAACTTTTTTGTCTACATAAAAGACCAAGAACTTTTGACACGCAGGTGACTTTGACACAAGGAAGTCATTGAAAAAAAAATGACTAAAATCGATATTCATTATTTTTTAATTTGACAGTATCTGTCAAAGGGTTAAGTTGATGTGTGGTCAATGTGATTTTAACCAGTTTCCATTTGATTATCTGACTTCTCATGATATTTTCTTCAAGTCTCATCCAGTATACTTAGGTCTGTGGTCTAGATGACCGCTCGCAAATGTCCGGTGTGGGTGCTACGTCATCACCCACTGGGTTCACGGTGTACAACAAACTTATAGACATGGCAAGAAAAATGTTTATATTAATAATAATATTTGACGCTATAAGCGGATATGAACGTATTAGCCTAACTTATGCTTTATTTTTTATGATCCAGTGTGACTTGATAACCCAAGACATGCCACTCTGGGCCACACAGCGCCATCTAGCCCCAAACTAAGCCGAAGCTTGTACTATGGGTACTAGACAACTAATAAACTTACTCAGATATTCCTTATCTACACTAATATTATAAAGAGGAAAGATTTGTTCTTATTTTTGTATGTTTGTAATGAATAGGCTCCGAATCTACTAGACCGATTTGAATAATTCTTTCACTGTCGGAAAGCTACACTATCCCCGGTGAACATAGGGTATATTATATTTATAAAAAAGTTAGGGATCCGTGCTAAAAGTTTAATAATGTAACCCAAGGTGTGAAAAAATTACCAAAAAGCTATCTTTCAAACTGACGATGACGTGTATTTAAAACGTTACCATAGCAATTTAAACTACCCGAAGCGAAGCGAGGGCGGTTAGGCTAGTTTGTAAATAAAATAATATATCTTTTTTACCTACATAGCGAAGCATTGGTGGGTTTGAAATTGTGATAACTCAGAGACTACATCTGTGGAGACTACTAATATTACCGGACTATTCGTTTTTTCAATGTAACTTTCGAAACAATCTCTAACCTACCGAAAATCAAAATAAAAAATAGTCATTTAAATTATCAAATAAGTTAAATAGCTTAATCCCTCTACAAACCGACATTCACGCGGGACCATAGGTAAAAGCTATTAGATAAATAAACATTTTTTTTTCAGTATCTGTCTATGAGATTCTCAAGCGCATCCGATTGTAGACTCGCGTCGCCACAATAACGCTTATTGTATCGAGAACTCGAGATAACATCGGTATCGATGACCGGCAGAAGAATGTTTGGGAACAAAACGACTCAACACTATAATGGCGAAACATTTGTTTATCATCATCATCATCCTCATCATCATCATCATCAGCCTATCACAGCTATCTGCTGGACATAGGCCTCTCCAGTTGTTCGCAACTTGGGCAAACAACAGCTTTACCTATAATCACATTGACTGGCTCAATGGCTCATTTGGTAGTGTCCTCTGCCTTCTGAGCCAAAAGTCGTGGGTTCGATTCCCACACAATACAAACATTTGTGTTCATGAACATGTATTTTTGTATTGGTCTGGGTGATTTCTATGTATAATATGTATTTATTTACAAAAAAAAGTATCTAAGTAAGTTTATCAGTTGTCTAGTATCCATAGTACAAACTTCGGCTTAGTTTGGGGCTAGGTGGCGATGAGTGGCCCAGCGTGGCATGTCTTGGCTTATTTATTTATCATCATCATCAAAGAAAGAGAATTAAATATCAAAATTGTTTTAAACAAGAATCCATTAGAGCTGAAACTCATAAGAGAGGTAGGGCATAGCGAATCTTCGCTCTAATGGAGCCGCCCGACCGGGGAAGAACCTCCACCCTAGAGTACCACAGCTAAAAGACCTCCGGGTCGTGTTTCTGCCGTTGAGTAATGTTTCCGGAGCTCGTGGGGGTTAGGGCGGGCCGGCATGGCGGTGGCAACTGACAAGTAACTGAACAGTTACTTGCCCGTTGTCACAGCGACATGATCTTACGCTTTCCATCAGGCGTAGGGTATTATGTCGAGCTACTATAAAAAAAAATTCCTTGATTACTGCAAAACCCTATCGGGGTCATGCGATTTACTTTCAAGGCTTGTAAGCTCCTTTTAATGTATGTACATGTGCAATGAATAAATAAATTATAGGAAAGGGGTAAAAGAGAACTAAATATAGAAATTGTTTTAAATGATAACCCATTAAGTACTTAAGACTTAAACCAGCACGAGTTTAATTTAAATCTATTGTTCATAAAGTAGTTATTTGCGGTTACGAATCCATAACCACTTAAATTTTTTATTACCGTTGGTTTTTCTAATAACAGTTTCTAAGAAACCATCTAATTATATAAGTAGATAGATCTAGACGACTCTGTAAATTAAAAACCAACATTAAAGTGTTGTTATAGCTTTATGATTGGTTTTTACAATGATTTAACTTGAACAGCCGTTCGGATATTGTGAAATACTTTGTAGTTTTCGTCAAGTCATACGTTTACGAATAAATATGAATCACTCGTTATTGAAAATGGTTTGACAGCCGAGACTAAATGTTTGAAGAGAGTTGCTTGACTCACATACTTTCTGGTAAGTTAAAAGTTTTCTGGTTACATTAATATGGTGACTGGCTCGGCGGCTCACTAAGCTTGTTTGGCTAAAAAAATTAATTAGTCCGTCTTTTAGCTTATTCAAATATAAAAGACACGTATTTTTTGTAAATTAGACTACAAATTACCAAGTTATAGCCCGTTGAAATTACGCGTGACGGTACTCGGTGGACTGCAATAGACTTTTTTTTTTATTGCTATGGGTGGCAGACGAGCAAGCGGCCCATCTGATGTTAAACGGTTACCGCCGCTCATAGACTCTGCAATGCCAGGGGCACAGCTTAGCCGCTGCCTACCGTGAGGAAAGAGTTCTCTTTAGGCCACGTTTGAAGAAGGACAAGTCGTAGCGATCAAAGAAAGACTGATGATGAATTTTATTCTACGCAAACAAATGTTTTCAACGATGAAACTGTCAATTTAAAATCCTACGCATTTGTTTAACCTAGATTTACTCAATTACACACTTACATAAGTATTCCTATACCTAAACACAAATTACATTCTCTCTTGAGCTAAGTGGTATAAAGTAACGCCGCGGGCAAAAGCTTGTGCAACAATGAATAACAAATAAGATTCAAAGGTGTATTATCTGCCCACAAGCAAAAACGGTGACGATTGCTGATGAGAACGCGATACAGTATCTTTACAAACGATCTAAGAAGGCAACATTCTAAGTAATATAAGATTACTACTAATTATTTGTATGGCATCAGAAACTGGGGATTTTACCACTTTGGAAGAGTCTCTCGCGCAAACTATTAAGTTTACATAAAAAATATGTTAGAAATATAAACATCATTTTAAAATACATATCCATAGATACCCCACACGAATAGGTTTGATGAAAAAAACATTTTTGAGTTTCAGTTCCTTGTATCCATAACCCTAAAAATTTTGGATTTTTTTCTGTTTTTATTTTTAAATCTTAATGCGGTTTACAGAATACGAGCATGTACTATGGGTACTAGACAACTAATAAACTTACTTAGATACTTTTTTTTTGTAAATAAATACATATTATACATAGAAAACACCCAGACTAATACAAACAGACATGTTCATGCACACAAATGTTTGTAATGTGCGGGGATCGAACCCACGACCCTTGGCTCAGAAGGCAGAGGTCACTACCAATTGAGCCACCGAGCCTGTCAATATTACGGTACTACGCGCCCAAATATAATATGATCAACTACTTAAACAGAATTATTAATAGTCGGAGTGTCATCGCTTCTTTTACCGTTTCCGCTCAGAAACATATTAGTTTCTTTCATATAAAAAGGTCAGGGGCGAGACGGTTTAACTTGTCAAGGGATCTGTACACATTTAATTTTATCCAAAATTCATTTGTTTTCTTTCATTCCGTTTCTTTGTACATGTCTACCAGCCTATTTCAGTCCACAGCTGGACATAGGCCTCTCCAGCCGTTCGCCATTTTGGTCGAACATAATGGAGGAATTACCCGTAATCGCTACGCTGGGCAGGCGGGTTGGCGATCGCAGTACGTAGCTTCTTGCTCCGGTGACGCTGCTGCCCGTCATCGGCAGCATTTAGCTACGCCTTCAATTGTGATGGTTATACCGCCACCAGTCGGTTGCCAGAGCCTCGTTTGTTATTCGGCAGGATGCACCACGGGCAGGTGAGGGCTTGGATGATGAAAACATGATAGGCCGCTCCCTTACATCCCTACGCAACCTTACATTATTAGTGCATAGCCAGAATAATCTTACAAGCCAGTATGCCGGTGGCAACTAACAATGCAATTAATAGTTTTGGTTACTTGTCCGTTGCCGCACTGACTAGGACCGCTCTCCTTCGCTTTCCATCAGATGTAGATGATAAGACACGCTTTGTTACTATAAAAATAATCTATACATCTATTGTATACGTTTCTTCTCGACATCAATATCTTTTGAATGACATGGGGGGGCAAACGCATAGACACATAACACCCATAGACACCACAACACCAAGGGAGTCACAGGTGCGTCGCCGGCCCTTGACAAATCTATCGACGCACAGCCCAAACCACTAGACGGATCGGGCTGAAATTTGGCATGCAGGTAGATGACGTAGGCATCCGCTAAGAAAGGATTTTGAACAATCCTACCCCCAAGGGGATAAAATAGGGGATGAAACTCTATTCCACGCGGATAAAGACGCGGGCACAGCTAGTTAAATCATAAGTTCTTGACTCGACCACGACTGTGTTACCCCATCCTGGCGCCAAAGTTACGGAGCTAAACACCACAGACCAATGACGGGCAGCAGCGTCAATGGAGAGACAAGCTATTAACCTCATATAATAATCCCCATCCTATTTGGCAAGACTAACATCTTAATTTAAGCAACATTTAAAGTATAATGACACTATAGTTCATTCGCGTTAAGAAAATAGTGACTGACAACTCACTGACAGGCCACTAGCCAATTAAAACGCTAGAAATTATAATTCTAGCGTTTTGATTGGCTAGTGGCCTGTCAGTGACCTGTCAGTCACTATTTTCTTAATGCGAATGAACTATAGCTACTTTCGTGATATTTCTAATTAATAAATCAACATCATCATCATCAGCCTATTGCAGTCCACAGCTGGACATAGGCCTCCCCAGATGTTTTTTTATGAAAAGAGCGTTCAGGATGACCTCACTCCACCTGCTGGTAAGCGGTCGTGAGGTCCAAATGTTAAGTCGACAGGCACAATAGGGCATACCCACCGCGCCTGTCGCCCTTACCCTGAAGGCCCACTGAGATGCCGTTTCACGCCCCGCCTAAAGAACCCAGGATTGTAAGAGGAAGGAAACACATGAGCTGGAAGGGCATTCCATGATTTAATGGCACCAGATGTTCGCCAGTTTGGGTAAACAACTGGAGGATAGGTATACCCATAATCGCCACTCGGGCAGGCGGGTTGGGTATCGCAGGGCGTAGCTTCTCGTTCCGGTGACGCTGCTGCCCGTCATCGGCCTGTGGTACTTAGCTATGCCTTCAATTGTGATGGTTATATGCACACAAACGACCTCCGGGTCTTGTGTCTGCCGGTGAGTAGGGTTTCCGGAGCTCGTGGGGTTAAGTAAGGTTGGGCCGGCAACGCTTATCATCTGCCGCTGGCCAGAGCAGGCAGGGATGTGGCCGTATGCTTCGGCGCTACCCGTGTCCCTTAACTTGCTGCCCACTGGCGACACATGGGGTTTAGTGGGTATGCCCTCCCTTTTTGGGAGGTGTGAGACCCACGCACCACGCATGCATTCCACTCCAAAAAAAAAAAAGTTAGGCCGGCAAGGCGGTGGCAACCGACAGGTAACTGACCAGTTACTTGCCCGTTGTCACAGCGACTTCGGCGTCTTCCATCAGCGTAGGGAAGCCATTATATCGAGCTACTATAAAAAAAAATGTTTCTACCGTGTTCGAATCTATGACTACAGTTTCAGAGGCAGCAATCACAACCATTAACCCAAACAGGTCATCGAGTTATCGTCATAATTAATTATAATCGCTTAACTCAGCTATTTACAAGTAAAAAACTTGAATGGAGACGTTCATTTGAGCTTGGACGCACGCATATATTACGGTAACGCGTCGAATATTTCACACTAATAGATCTGATGGGCGATTATGCGTTTAAACCGGTCTTTAGTTGTTTCCACTGCGCTAGGAGAGACGGTAATGTCGGACTATGGTTAAATGTCTGTTTAAGGTGCAACGCAGACGGCACACTTTTTGTGCGATAGAGTCTGCGTCTGAGACATTTAAAAAGAGCTGCATATAAATTGTCCCTTCCCGTCCGAGGAAGGACCATAACCCCCCACGAGCTCCGGAAACTCCTAACTCACCGGCAGAAACACAACCAGGAGGTAATTTGACCTCGCTAAAAATGTATCACTTGTCTAGGTACCCGCTATTGCTTTGTGTAGTACCCATAATACAAGGCATAGTTTGGAACTAGAGGGGCGCTGTGTGGCCCAGACAGGTTTTGGGTTATTTATTTATTTATCTGAATACTGGCTTCCCGACGCCTGGTGAGGTGGAAACAACTTTGAGGTCGAGGTACATAGGAGAATTCAGCTAAGCTGGGCAGCGTTTGAGAAACTTCGTCGAGTCTTCACATCGTCGGATCCCACAGTGCCTAAAGACGAAAGTCTTCGATCAGTGCGTTCTACGGTTATGACATACGGACCCGATACGCGGACACTCACGGTAGGGCAGTCCACCAAGTTGTCTTATCTTATCTTATCTAACCGGCGTCCTCGGCAAATGTAGTGTAGGAAACCGTCAGGCCAGGTGGAGTGACGATTGGCGCAGGACGGCTGGCAAGTGCTGGATGCGAGAAGCCCAGGATCGATCAAAGTGGCGAACATTGGGAGAGGCCTATGTCCAGCAGTGGGACGGATATAGCCTGATGACGTCCAAACTAGTCTTTGCCGTCAAACTATTGTCACATAGCCGCTACTACAATGGACACTAGTCTCTCACTAGCGGCTTAGTGTAATTTTCCCCGCTGTCACCGCGAGCAGCCCCGCTCAGATCTGAGATAGCGGGGACCGGCTATGCACTGCGGTAAAGCTGTATACTTGAAGAAAGAAAGAACACAACCTAATACAAAACTTAAGAAATTTAACTTAGAGAGTTAACACAGCGAATATTCGCTTGAATTGAGCCGCCCGTCCGGGGAAGGACCTCCACCCTTATAGAATACCGCAGCCAAATGACCTCCGCGGGTCGTGTTTCTGCCGGTGAGAAGAGTCTCCGGGGCTCGTGGGGGGTGTAGGGTTGGGGCCGACATGGCAGTGGCAACTGACAGGTAAGTTACTTGCCAGTTGTCCAAGCGACTTGGGCTTCTCTTTCGCTTTCCTATCAGGCGTAGGGAAGCCATTATGTCGAGCTACTGTAAAAAAAAGTTCATTGCTGTATCTACTGGTTAGTATTAACAAAAAGGTCCTTCCCCGAGACGGGCAGCTCAATAGGCAATTATGGTCAAAAATTGTAATTAGTCCGTCTTTTAGCTTATTCAAAAAATAAAGGACACGTAATTTTTTTATTTGTAAATTAGACTAAAAATTACAAAGTTATAACCCGTTGAAATTACGCGGACGTCACTCGGTGAGGACATTGTTTACGGGAGCGAGTGACGTCCAAAGACTCCCACTCCTAACTTTTGATGCCTTGTATCTTTGGTATTTTTTAAATGATTGAAAAAAAGGAAAAATACGTGTCCAATAATTTTTATGATCTAAAAATACGGACTAAATATAATGTTATTATTTTGACCCCCAAAACATCCCATTCGAGTGAAGATTTTTATCGCTCCCAGTTTCGCTACGTACTATACTCGTGCCTCTCTTAAAATTTGTTACCTAGTTAAAGTAATTGTATGTATAAAATAAAAATTAAAACAAGCATCACCGTAAAAATGTTTTCGTAAACATAAACATTTTACTCAAATTGGGTTTGTTTATTCAGCGCCAACAAAAAATTGGGGTTAAAGTAGGATTTTCCTAACACTCTTCGGGTTCCAACATTGCATATGCGGGGAGAGATTAATTAACAAATTCAGTGTCATTAACTGATGAAACCTTTGATCTAGCCGCCAGACAGTTCTAAGGTATTTTGTTACGGACATCTGTCTACTGAGGTAAGCTATGAAGCGATGTGACGCTAGATTTGATTAACTAGTCAATATGGGGATAAAATATGTATGTATTACCTATAAAGAGGAAAGATATTTGCATTTTTGTGTCATTGTTTGTAATTAATAAATTCTGAGCCCTATTTCAAAATTTATTTCAACGCTTGGAAAGTTACATTCACCCTGACGTAATGTAGGCTATATTTATTGCTATAAAAGATTAGGGATCCTTTGATGATAGGGCGTTTTAGTAAACGCTTATAAAATACTAGCGACCCGCCCTCGCTTCGCTTCAGGTGTGTCAGATAAACATTTTTAAACTAAATATAATATAGCCTATGTTACTCAGTGATAATGTAGCTTTCTAATAAAAAAAGAGTTATTGAAATCGGTCCAGGTACTTTTTGGGCTCATTCGTTACATATAAAAATACAAATCTTTCCTTTTTTATAATATTAGTGTAGATAACACCGAAATACCAAAGCAAGGGTGGGTCTCTAGTTATTAATAATCACGGCTTAAACTTTATAAGTATTTTTTGATTTTTTAATATAGGTAACAATGTTAGACAACATAAACTACCGTATAAATAAAACGTACTACTAAATTCCACCCTCTTTTTAACCCTCTTAGCGATTGAATCACAAAAAGGGATATCGGCCATAACTATTTTTAGGAACTCATACTCTAAGTTTTTCATTGAAATATCTTTGTAACAAAGAACATTTATAATAACTGCGCTAAGCGATGTCTAACTAAGTGGACAGCTACCTTAATACAGTAAATGGAAAACGAACCAAGTTTTAGGCATCTGGCAATTTTGTAAAAGCGAGCCACGCCCGTTTCCGATGGACAATGTCTAGTTCAGACGTGCACTTAAGAAGTGTTAGACAGGGCCTTGAAATAATAAAAAAAAATTTCAAAAATAAAACCAAATTCCAATTTTTTTTATTATTAGCCACGTCAAAATGACTGCGTCCTGTATGGTTGTTAAGCAAACGACGAAGTCCGAAAAGTGTAAGCGATCCTCATCTAGGGTTGCCAAACTATACTGTTAAACACAGTATTATACTGTTTTTCACTCCAAAATACTTTTTACTGTTGAACAAAAAAAAAGTATAAAATATACTGTTTTCAGTATTAAAGATGTTACACCTATACGTGTGAGACTTAGGACGCACGCTCCACAACATTTTTTTTTTATTGAGAGGGAGAAACCCTCTAACTAAATAAAACAAAATGGTGTGAGCGAGTGAGGTTGGTGCGTACACTTGCACCACCTTGAGGCTATACCTCTCGGTGAGCTTGATAATAAGGTACGCCGCTACCCTGTTCGACAAACTGGACGTTTCCACCACGTTGTCGGAGAGGGACTTATTGACCAGAAACCCGACGCCCACCTTGGGATTTTTGGTTTCCCTCGCGAAGTACATAAGGTGGCCTGACTCTCGGGGTTACGGTAGCCTCCCCCTCTCTTCGGACTTCGCATAGCCCTAGTATGTGCCACCCTAATTTTCCCAAGTTCCATCTCCAACTGCGCCAGATGCGAGTCAAGGCCTTAAGTGTGCGGTCCGTTGTACGATGCCAGGGTATGTTTGGTGTGGTGGCCTGCCGTAGCCCCGGTGATTCTTGGCACCACCCCCGCCCCGCCCGTACCGTGGTCGCCACCGTGACCAAGGATAGCGGGACCGCCGGGAACTGGGGGCCGTGGCTTATGTGAGGACCATTTGGAGGAGTTGCCCATAATCGCCACGCTGGGCAGGCGGGTTGGCGATCGCAGGGCGTAGCCGCTCGCTCTCCGGTGACGCTGCTGCCCGTCATCGGTCTGTCGGTACTTAGCTACGCCTTCAATTGTGGTGGTTATACTGCCTTCGGTCGCCTCGTTCGCTATTCGGCAGGACGCCCACGGGCAGGTGAGGTTGGCTTGGGGCGAAAGTTGATACGTCCGCTCCCTTACATTGCCCGTAAATAAAATTAATATTAGTAAATAAATAAAATACTGTTCATTTTTCTAAAATACTGTTTAATTTGTTTTCTTAGGCTCAATATACTTTAGTTCTTGTAAAAAAAAGTTGGCAAGCCTATCCTCATCACACCTGGTTAGTGCAACGCGGATCGATCACACTTGACGGCCTGCATAAGTGCCGCTATCACGGCCTGTTTTAAAAGACCCAAGACAATAAGAGGACGGGAACACGTGTGCGGGAAGAGAGTTCCACAGCCTAATTGTACGACCAAAAGTAAGAATTACTGGTCTTTATATGATATAGAAAGTGACCTAAAAAAGTTAAAACACTAAATGCCCTAAACCGGCGAGTATGTATGAAGACATTGATGAATGTGAACGAAGCAAAAGTTGTGTGCCAGGATCGTAGCAAATGGAAGGACGCGGTCTCTGCCTACCCCTCTGGGAGAAAGGCGTGACGTTATGTAAGTGTCGCAGTTATCTGGTTGAATCTCCTATTCAATAACTAACCCGTTCATTGAATCATCATCATTAGCCCGTGTCGGTCCACTGCTGGATATAGGCCTTTCCTAATGTTCGCCACCTAGATCGATTTCGTTCATTGAATGACGACATTTAATTCACGAGACACAAGACAGACAGAAAGAATAGACGTTTATTCAAATTCAAATTCAAATTCTAAATTATTAATTATTCAGTGACTTACATAGAATAACACAATTACAAACACAATTAACTGTAACTTAAGTTTTTATTTTGAACAATAAAGTTATTATTATTATTATTAATTAAATGTCACTGAAAGGGACAAAATGCTCTGCATAAATGACGGGGCGACAAAAGACGCCGTGACGCTGGTCTTCCGCACATGTCCGTCTTTCGCGACATCACAATTACAAAAATACTAAGTATGTAAATAATTTTAACAGTATAAATTGGTACCTATATGTTCAAAAATACTATTATGCGACTTTGGATATCGGCTTAATAAAAGTTGAGGGTAGAACATTGATAAGTGGAATAGTAACACTAGGTACATAAAAGTATGTAGGTACTTACTTTAAAATAAATTTGATACAAAGATTCAGAAGTTAAAAAGCATCAAAAGCCCTGTCTATTCCATTCGTCGGTGCGACCCAATCGCTGACGGCGCGAAATGGCTACTTCCGGTCGCGGCGCAAGATGGCCGCGGCGGGCTTCCGCGCGTCAAACGGCGAAAAATACAAGCTTTGATCTGTTTTGATGGTTCGGCCGCGTTTTGGCGTTACGAAATCGATTTTATATCGCGATATGGATAATACTCTGTGTTACTTATAGAAAATAGTCAATTGAGCATTCATTTTACCATTTGACCAACAAACGGCAATTTATAGGGTAACAGTATGGAGTATTTAAAGTCCAAAGTGTTTAAATGCACTGCGTGTTCTTACTACTCAATAAAAGGCCTGTGGTATTTAGCTACGCCCTCAATCGTGATGGTTATACCGCCATCAGTTTATACCTAGGAAGTAATATGAAAAAATACAATATTTTGAAAGAAAAATTGGCATTGAAAAGAGTACCTATATGTCGAGTTTCTTGCCGATTCTTCTCGATAGAAGCTGCATTACGAATCCGGTGGTACCTACATAGTTTAATTCCTTTAAATTTTGCCTATACGAATAAATAAATTTTTCATTTTGTTTCTTTTTTTTTGGTTTTGAGTCAATTGTCAGTGCCTCCTTTGTTATTTCAGGACGGGCAGGTGAGGGTAGATATACATCTTTAAAAATTACATTAAAAATGGAAACTCCACAACCAACAACAAAAAAATGAACTACATACCTTACAGCTTCCAATAAATCCTAAAACTCGCGGTCACCCATCCACGTTTTTCCAAGCGCAACGTCGCTTAACTTTCATAGATAGGAGATAGCTTAATTGCCACTTTCAGGCGACCTTTATTGAATTATTATAGTACGGGCGGCACAAAGCGTCTGATTGATTGCGCCGTGTGAATGTATAGGTCAGGTGGGACCGCATTTTAAGGGTCTATATGAAAAGATATACTAGTACTAGGTTCCTATACTGAATAGGCTCTTAATACGGAGACCACGTTCGTACGTTCGTTCTGCAATCGCAGTTTCGAACAACGATCGCAACCACTAGCGACAATCGCAGCGACAAACGCCAATCGCAGCAACTAACGCCAATCGCAGCGACAAACGATAATCGCAGAGACAAACGCCAATCGCAGCGACCAACGATAATTGCAGAGACAAACGCAAATCGCAGCGACAACGGCAATCGCAGCGACTAACGCCAATCGCAACGACAAACGACAATCGCAGCGACAAACGCCAACCGCAGCGACAAACGGCAATCGCAGCGACTAACGCCAATCGCAGCGACAAACGACAATCGCAGCGACAATCGGCAATCGCAGCGACTAACGCCAATCGTAGCGACAAACGACAATTGCAGCGACTAACGTCAATCGCAGCGACTAACGCCAATCGCAGCGACAAACGCCAATCGCAGCGACTAAACGCCCCCAATCGCAGCGACTAAAGCCAATCGCAGCGACAAACGCGCAATCGCAACGACACGCGACAATGATTGCTGAGTGAGGCCCTTTTACTCTGGATGTCACAACTACGTCCATATCCGGTCTTTGGTTATGTGTAGGTATTTCTTTTTCTGTGTATTTTTTGTTTATGTGTGTAGTCGATGTGTACTTGTTATGTCATTGTAATAAAAAATCTTTTTTATGGAATAGGGGGGCAGACGAGCAAGCGGTTCACCTGATGGTAAGTGATAACCACCGCCCATGTACATCTGCAACATCAGGAGTTACAGCTGCGCTGCCCGGCCTTTAAGGAAGAGGTCCGGAAATACCGCTGACGACAAAGCATTCCATAGTTTATGTTTGTGCGGGGCAGAAAATTGCGACAGAAGCGCACAATCGCACAATTGTTATTTCAATCGCAGTAACAAATGCACCAAACAATCACATTCGCAGCGACAATCGCAGCGGCACGCGACAATCGCAGCATTACGTGACTTTTCCCATCCGCAGCGTGAATGGCGCTCCTATCAATAAGTGTCGGACAAAAGGGCCCGAGTTACAAAAGCAAAGAAGTGTTAAAAGATGGACCGCATTATGCGATGAATGAGACGACTGATTGCGTGTTTTGATCGCTTACGCCTTTTAAAGGACCGCTTTATGCAAGACGGAGACAGTATTCAAAACCAATGATTTAATAAAAATCTATTGGGAAATTGGGAACCGACAACCGTTGGGGTAAACGAGTTCTGGAGTGGAGACCGCGTCTCGGCAAACGTAATGTAGGACGCCCTCAGGCCAGGTGGAGTGACGATTTGCGCAGGGCGGCTGGCAAGAGCTGGATGCGAGAGGCCCGGGATCGATCGAAGTGGCGAGTATTGGGAGAGGCCTATGTCCAGCAGTGGACTGATGTGGGCTGATGATGATGATGATTGGGAATTTTGGTCCGTGTGCTTTCCAGGGATGTAAGGGAGTGAGCTATCATCTTTCCGCTCCAAGCCAACCTCACCTGCCCGTGGTGCATCCTACCGAATAACGAAGGAAGCGCTGGCAACCGACTGGTGGCGATATAACCATCACACTTGTTCGCCACTTAGGGCAAACATCTGGAGGATATACCCATAATCGCCACACTGGGCAGGCGGGTTGGTGATGGCGCAGGGCGTAGCTTCTTGCTCCGGTGACGCTGCTGCCCGTCAACGGCTTGTGGTATTTAGCTACGCCTTCTATCGTGATGGTTTTACCGCCACCAGTCGGTTTGCCAGAGCCTCGTTTGTTGTTCGGCAGGATGCACCACGGGCAGGTAAGGATGGCTTGGAACGAAAAGATGATAGGTCGCTTCTTTACACCCCAAACTACCCTCCAATGAAACCCCTAGTAGACTTAATCCTATTACATAACGGCATCCATTTGTAAAAATACAGTCAGCAATGCGGTAATATCCGCCCATACCGCCCACCGCTCAACACTTTTGTACCATAATCGAACTCTCTCTTTGTCTATGCGCCTGATTTATTGACGCTTTTGTTTATCTGCGGCCACAGACAATTATGGCGTGTTGAAATCTCACTTAGCGCCATCTATTGGGCAATGCCCGCATTTTTATGGTTAGAAGATAATGAGATTAATATGGCGGGCTAATTAAGATATGAGTTTGAAACCTGGCTGGGTGGTTCTGAAAGATGTGCCTTTATCTAAACCAGTGAATACGTTGGGATGTAAGGGAGCGACCTATCTAGAGGAATTACCCTTATCGCCACCCTGGGCAGGCGGGTTGGCTATCGCAGAGCGTAGCTCCTCGCTCCGGTGACACTGCTGCCCGTCATAGGCATAATGGTATCTAGCTACGCCTTCAATTGTTTTTTTTTTTATGCGAGAGGCGGCAGACGAGCAAATGTGATGCCTGATGTAAGCAGTCGACACCGCCCATGGACACTAAGTCGACTCGACACCGCCCATTGTGATGGACCGCCACCAGTCGGTTGCCAGAGTCTCGTTTGTTATTCTGCAGGATGCACCACGGGCAGGTGAGAGTGACTTGGAGCTAAAGGATGATGGATCGCTCTCTTACTTCCCCACAGACTAAGTATATCTAATTTATGAGAGGCAGGGCATGACGAATCTTCGCTCGAATTGAGGTGCCCGTCTGGGGAAGGACCTCCACCCTATAGAATACCGCAGCCAAATGACCTCCGGATTGTATTTCTGCCGGTGAGTAGGATTTCCGGAGCTCGTGGAGGGTTAGGGTTGGGCCGGGCGGCATGGCAGTGGCAACTGACAGGAGTGACAGGTAACTAACCAATTACTTGCCAGTTGTCACTGCGACTTGGGCTTCTCTTTCGCTTTCCATCAGGCGTAGGGAAGCCATTATGTCTAGCTTCTATAAAAAAAATCAAAGAATATTTGTCTATTCAGTCTATGCTCATCTGTACCAAAGACAAATCTATTTTTATTTCAAAATGACAAATGGACATATCAAAGACGCATTAGTAGATACGAGTACAAGAGAATGTCCGAATGTTGTGTAAACCGAACGCAGTATTATAACGATCTACGATCTATGAGATTCTCAAGGAACTGTTAGACGGACGAAGTAAAGCAAATGTGAGTCATTTTCGTACCCACTTTAGCTGTAGGCTAGTGTAGTGGGGGTGACAGTGAGGCGCGTCCGAAGTAGAGCTGAAGCTTTGTTAAGGAGACTTTCCTAATTGGGCATTATTTTCGCTCTTTGTACGGGTTAGCCAACATACAGACAAGAGAGGTAAGAGAGATAGGGCATAGCGAATCTTCGCTCGAATTACGCTGCCTGTCCGGGGAAGGACCCTATAGAATACCGCAGCCAAATGACCTGCAGATCGTGTTTCTGCTGATGAGTAGGGTTTCCGGAGCTCGTGGGGGGTTAGGGTTGGGCCGGCATGGCAGTGGTTACTTGCCAGTTGTCACAGCGACTAAACGGGCTTCTCTTTCGCTTTCCATCAGGCGAAGGGAAGCCATTATGTCGAGCTACTATGAAAAAAAACATACAGACAGACACACTTTCCCATTTATATTAGTTATGGATGGATATGTAATATATCATGCTAATGTTGCCTCACTGTTGCCATTTTCACTGTGTACACGGGTCAGGCGCCCAAGAAATGCGTGATGGATGCCGAGGCGCGTTATTAATGCCTCGCCGACTGTACTACAGGGGGAGACCTTATGACAAGACGATTGTTACCTATACCCGTCACTGAACACCCTTAATTCTAGCTCGGTGGCTCAATAGGCTATTATGGCTAAAAATTGTAATCAGTCCGCCTTTTAGCTTATTCAAAAATAAAAGACACGTATTTTTTTTTATTAGTAAAATAGACTAAAAACTACAAAGTTATAGCCCTTTGAAACTACGCGTGACTTCACTCGGTGAGGCATTTTTACGGGAGCGAGTGACGTCAAAGACTCCCACTCTTAACTTTTGAAGGCTTGTATTGTTTAATTGAATGAAAAAAGCAAAAATACGTCTTTTATTTTTGAATAAGCTAAAAGACGGACTAATTACAATTTTTAGCCATAAGACGAAGATGCTGCAGCCCGTCATCGGTCTGTGGTATTCAGCTACGCCTTCAATTGTGATGGTTATACCGCCACCAGTCGGTCGCCAGCGCCTCGTTTGTTATTCGGCAGGATGCACCATGGGCAGGTCAGGTTGACTTGAAGCAAAATGATGATAGCTCGCACCCTTACATCCTTAAAAAGAACATAGATTATGTTCTTTGATATTATTGATTTTCCAAAAAATCAATAATATCAAATCAACCTGTACACAAACCGTCGCCAAATGATCTATAATGAAATATCACTCTCGAAACTGTTGTATGCTGTGAAATATGGACGCGGCTGACCTCCGGACGAGCAGCCATGATACCGCCCGTTCCGCCGTCTGTCTGTGTGTCACGACTTTTGTATGTGTATAATTTATGTATGTTATTGTTTTGATAAGCGGTCATCTGAAGTTTAAGCCGTTCTGTAAGTTTAAGAGAAGGAAATGACCCTATAAGTAAAGATCTAGCTTTTACGGTCATAGAAATATACAAAGAAATAACCCAAGACATGCCACACTGGGGCACACAGTGCCATCTAATCCCAAACTAAACCGAAGTTTGTACTACGGGTACTAGACAAGGTGATAAACTTACTAGGAACTTCATCATCATCAGCCTATTGCAGTCCACTGCTGGACATAGGGCTCTCCAGTTGCTCGCCACCTAGGGCAAACTTCTGGAGGACTATACCCATAATAGCCACGCTGGGCAGGCGGGTTGGCGATCGCAGGGCGTAGCTTCTCGCTCCGGTGACGCTGCTGTCCGTCACCGGTCTGTGGTATTTAGCTACGCCTTCAATTGCGATGGTTATACCGCCACCAGTCGGTTGCCAGCGCCTCGTTTGTTGTTCGGCAGGATGCACCGCGGGCAGGTGAGGTTGGCTTGGAGCGAAAGGATGATAGCGCGCTCCCTACATAACTAGATAAGTACCATATAAACAATTAAACGAAAAAAAACTATAACCGCAAAACAATTAACAAACTACAAACGATTCGTCCCAAATAATGATTGTCGAAAAAAAACATATAAAATCAATTCGCGACGTTCACTTTCGCGCATACTCGGACGTCATTGATCATTGTTCTAACGAATCATTAATCCCCGCGAATCATTAGCGACTATTAGTCGGTATAACAGATGTATTATGGTATGGCACCGTGACTTTGGAACATGCTATACCGGTACAGGTGACCATAAAATAACATGGTATTTAAAGTAACCCAAAACATACCACACAGCGCCATCTAGTTCCAAAAGCTAGACAACTGATATACTTACTTGGATACTTTTTGTTTTGGTAAATGCTCAGACCAATACAAACAGACATGTTCATGCACATAAATGTTTGTATTCTGCGGAATTCGAACCCACTACATATGGCTCAGAAGTCAGAGGTCACAACCAAGACTTGCCACGCTGGGGAACACAGCGCCATCTAGTACCAAAAGTTTGTACTAATAGACTACTGACAAACTTAAATAAATAACCCAAGACAGCCACGTAGGGCCACACATCGCCATCTAGCCCCAAACTAAGCCGAAGCTTGTACTTCTGATAAACTTACTTAGATAGATACTTTTCTTTTTTTATAAGCAAATACCTGTTTTTATATCCGATGATGATGAAGAAAAAAAAGTATCTAAAATAAGCTTATCATTTGTCTAGTACCCATAATACAAGCTTCGGCTTAGTTTCAGGCTAGATGGCGCTGTGTGTCTTGGGCTATTTATTTATAACACTGCATACACTTTTGTAAATGAGTGTACCTCCAATCAAACCTACGATCTGTGAGTCAGACGCGAGCACAAAAGCTAAAACCGAGATCTAACAATTAAGAAGTCATCGCGACGAAAATCGATTAGCAACGGACGGTTCTAACAGCTTTGTAAGCCCGTAGTGAGGATAGGGAACCCAAATCACAAATGATTTATGTAACAACATTATCTTACAACTTCATCATCATCATCAGCTGATCACAGTCCACTGCTAGACATAGGCATTTCCACTCCAATAGGCTATTATGGCTAAAAATTGTAATTAGTCCATCTTTAAGCTTATTCAAAAATAAAAGACACGTATTTTCCCTTATTTCATTCAAATAAACAATAGCAAAGGTACAAAGCATCAAAAGTTAGAAAAGGGAGTCCTTGACGTCACTCCGTCCCTTAAAAATGCCACTCCGCGTGACGTCACGCATAATTTCAACTGGCTATACTACTGCTACTTTGTAATTTTTAATCTAATTTACAAATCTTAACTTATCTTAACTAATATTATAAAGCTGAAGAGTTTGTTTGTTTGTTTGTTTGTTTGAACGCGCTAATCTCAGGAACTACTGGTCCGAATTGAAAAATTCTTTTTGTGTTAAATAGACCATTTATCGAGGAAGGCTTTAGGCTATATAACATCACGCTGCAACTATTAGGAGCGAAGATATAATGGAAAATGTATGTTCGCGCGCAAGGTGAGCGCGGAGTGTTAGTCAGCGCGGGGGGGCGGGGGGGAAACGATCTGCAACCGCGATGCCCCGCGCTGCCCCGCACCGCCCCCTCTCAGCCGCCTGGAGCACTTGGCGCCGCCGGGAAGCGGAGTCACGTTCCAACTATTAGGAGCGAAGAAATAATGGAAAATGTAAAAAAAAAACGGGGAAAAAATAACTATTCCACGCGGACGAAGTCGCGAGCACAGCTAGTAATATTATAAAGCTGAAGAGTTTGTTTGTTTGTTTGAACGCGCTAATCTCAGGAACTACTGGTCTGAATTGAAAAATTCTTTTTGTGTTGAATAGGCAATTTATCGAGGAAGGCTTTAGGCTATATAACATCTTGCTGCAATTATTAGGAGCGAAGAAATAATGGAAAATGTAAAAAGAAACGGGGAAAAAATAACTATTCCACGCGGACGAAGTCGCGAGCACAGCTAGTTAAAAAATACGTGTCTTTTCTTTTTGAGTAAGCTATAAGACGGGCTAATTACAATTAAGGCAACAAGCCTATTGTTCGCCTTTTTGGTCAAACATCAGGCTTTACCTATAATCGCCACGCTGAGCAGAGGGGTTGGCGATCGCAGGGCGTATCTTCTGGCTAAAAGTAAGGGATTTAAAGTCGCTACTCATTATCTTTTCGGTCCAAGCCATCCTCACCTGTCCGTGGTGCATAATAAATGAGGTTCTAGCAACTGACTGGTGGCGGTATAACCATCACGATTGAAGGCGTAGCTAAATACCACAGGCCTATGACGGGCAGCAGCGTCACCGGAACGAGAAGCTACGTCCTGCAATCGCTAACCCGTCTGCCCAGCGTGGCGATTATGGGCAAAGCCTTGAGGCGAACAACTGGAGAGGCCTATGTCCAGCAGTGGACTGTAACATTATTTACAATTTCTTCTACAGAACCCACTGACCAACCCAGCATTTCAAACACTTAACAGTTTTTTCTCATCCGTCGGCGTCTTTCAAAGATATTAATGACAATCATACCATTGGTCTATACGCTACAATACCCAGGTTAACACAATACCGACTAATCGTTCCGTTTCTCAGTACGATTGTGGACGAATACATTCGTATTATGATAAGCTAATGAAGCTATTATTGTGTGATCGTTGAAATGTGTCTAAGACGCGTAGGTTGTTGTATAAAAGACATAACAAAGAGTTTGAAATGTAATTTGTCCGTATTTTAAACGCATGTAAATCAAGAGAATCAAGTTTTAAGCATAACAATTTTCCTTGAACTTTTTTTGTACTACGATAATGTCTTATCGTATTTTGCACTTTCTTCACTATATTAATAAAGAGGAAAGATTTGATTTTTGTGTGTGTATGTATGTTATACCGCCACCAATCGGTTACCAGAGCCTCGCTTGTTATTCGGCAGGATACACCACGGGCAGTTGAGACCTGTAAAAGACAGGTCGCTTTCATACATCCCGGTCGAATGAGATACATTTTGATCCTACTTTAATCATAGCGTTCTTTG
Organism: Conogethes punctiferalis; assembly: GCA_031163375.1. Taxonomy (NCBI): domain Eukaryota; kingdom Metazoa; phylum Arthropoda; class Insecta; order Lepidoptera; family Crambidae; genus Conogethes; species Conogethes punctiferalis. The sequence goes on from CM062104.1 coordinate 2,352,700, forward strand.
GAATTTATTCAAAGGCTATCTCATCATCATCACCATCAACCTATTGCAGTCCACTGCTGGACATAGGCCTCTCCAGTTGTTCGCCACTTAGGGCTAACATTTGGGAGGTTATACCCATAATCGCCACGCTGTGCAGGCGGGTTGGTGATCGCAGGGCGTAGCTTCTCGCACCGATGACGCTGCTGCCCGTCATCGGTCTGTGGTATTTAGCTACGCCTTCAATCGTGATGGTTATATCGCCACCAGTCGGTTGCCAGCGCCTCGTTTGTTATTCGGCTGTATGCACCACAGGCAGGTGAGGTTGGCTTGGAGCGAAAAGAGGATGGGTCGCTCCCTTACATCCTCATCACGGCTATCCCATCGAATTCAAACGCAGCCAGACAGTTCTCATCAAACTAAAGACACTCAGACTGAACGTCGCTCCGTCAGATTGTGGACAGAGCCAGTGGCGTGGCTGCAGTCAGCTGCGATATCATTAGGGCTATTCGCGGCATGTCAACTCGAGCACGACGCGTTTACACCCTACGACCAACTGTAGGCACAGCCATCATCATCATCAGCATAACGCAGTCCACTGCGAGACCTAGGCCTCTCCAGCTGTTCGCCAGTGAGGGTAAACATCTGGAGGATATACTCATAATCGCCACCCTGGTCAAATAACAGGCTTTACCCATAATAGCCACTCTGAGCAGGCGGGTTGGCGATCGCAGGGCATAGCTCATCGCTCCGGTGACGCTGCTGCCCGTCATCGGCCTGTGGTATTTAGCTACGCCTTCAATCGCGATGGTTATACCGCCACCGGTCAGTTACGAGACTCTCGTTTGTTATTCGGCTGTATGCACCACGGTGTCGGCACGGCACCTGTCCGTGCAGGTGAGAATGGCTTGGAGCGAAAAAGTGATAGGGTCCCTTTACATCCCAATTGAGAATATCTTCTTTATCAAAGTCGTCTCGTGTAAAGACCGCGTACGCATCATCCAAACCGAGTTTTGGCGTTAAAATGATTTAGACGGAGACCGTTCTCTGAAAATTTATGAATGTTGAACCCGAAATAAATGTCCAGCGTAACTTGAGCCCCGTTTCCCCTTACACAGTACTGCACGAGAGCTCTTCTTAGTTTGGAAATGTAAATTTATTCTTTTTTTTTCTCTTGTAAATCGTTTACTAAGGCCGTAACAGTTCAGAGTTGTATTCTTAGTTATTTAGTAGTATTTTAGTGTATTTTTGAAGCAATTACTCGTGTGATATTTGAAACTAAGGAAGTAGTTCAGAAAGACTGGTAATTAGAAGAAAGTTTTGATTAGGTATTCTGTCGGAGTGTAATATTCGCATTCAAATTATGTGATAGGGTTTATCCGCTGGGCTGGCGACCTACACTATAACACCCGTAAAGTAATTTTACATTCAGTAAAGATTAGTACATATTTATAAGTCACAGTTTTACAAAACAAAAATCGACGCTCATCTACACTAATATTTTAAAGAGGAAAGCTTCGTTTGTTTGGTTGTAATGAATAGGCTCAAAAACTACTGGACCGTTTTTAAAAATTCTTTCACCATTCGAAAGCTACATTATCCACGAGTAACATAGGCACAATTTTATTTTGGAAAAAAAAACTTTACGCGGACGAAGTCGCGGGCGGAAAGCTAGTTAAAAATAAGTAAGATAAGTTTCATCTATGGGTCCTACTGTTCCCGCCACAATTTGACACATCGTTTAGAAACTGACTAATATTTTAAGTCACAGTTTTACAAAACAAAAATGGACGCTCATTAAAAACAAGTAAGAAAAGTTTCTTCTAATCTATGGTTCCTACTTTTCCTGCCATAATTTGACACAGCATCGTCTAAAGATGGCCCCTAAGAATAACCAACGCCTTTTGATCTTCCCGAATCGAATTACAAAAGGTGAAACTTCCTCTTGAAACTTAAAATAAGTTACTTAAGTTTAGGTTTTCTTAAATTTAAAATTAAGTTACACTTGTCATTATCTTATTGATATTACACCTATATTATGATGCTTGGCATACCTAATCTATACTAATATTATAAAGCTGAAGAGTTTGTTTGTTTGAACGCGCTAATCTCAGGTCCGAATTGAAAAATTCTTTTTGCGTTGAATAAAGCATTTATCGAGGAAGGTTTTAGGCTATATAACATCACGCTGCAACTACATATTAGGAGCGAAGAAATAATGGAAAATGTAAAAAAAAAAAACGGGGAAAAAATAACTATTCCACGCGGACGAAGTCGCGAGCACATCTAGATAGTGATAAAAATGTTAAAAAAATTGGGACACATTTACCTAGATAAAATCACACCATTTATTTTGAATAATATTTTTTATAATTCAAAACAAATGTCGAAATAGAGGCAAAGACTGTTTCTGTAGCAATTCTCTAATAGGTAATAAATGATCATCATTATCATTATCATCATCATAACCAGCCTATGTCGAGCAGTGGACTGCTAAAAGGCCTCTCCTAATGTTCGCCACTTTGAACTATACTTAAGCTTCTCGCATGTTGTACCTACGTTGCTAATGTCCAGCAGTGTACTGCAATAGGCTGATGATGATGATGATAAACAGAAAGCTTCCTCTTGAATCCCTCTATCTATTAAAAAAAACGCTCTAAATTCCGTTGGGTAGTTTTAATAAAGATTTAAGCATACCTAATGGTGGCCAGACAGAAAACGAAATCGACTTTGTTTTATGTACGACTATGTAGTGTTTTAACTGCTTACGCCATCTAGTGAGATACATAAACAGCAAACATAAACAGCATTTAGTGATGGGTACCTTTGCTATATAAGACGGAACAGACTTTGTTAGCCACTTGATTAATGATGTTAGCAATAGATGGCGCTATTACCTAAAACACCTTTTGGGTGCCAGCATCTTGATTTGATACGAGCCTAAACCAATTTAAACTATCTATGTAAAATGTTAAAAAAGAATAGGCTCATAATTTTCTATAACTGACTATTTACTAAACCCTAAACATTTTCTAAAATGGGATAATTCCCTTTACTATTTCCGCTGCAAAATGCTGGAATGTGATGTGGTTCAAATAGCAGCATAAATTAACATTGAAACGTCACAATAATTAATTATTTCAGTAAGTCCCCTACGTTTTCACAGAAATCTATCTTAAGAAACAGATAACCCACAGTTAAGTAAACAATATTCTAAGCTACCTACTTAAGTTTAAAAGTAACGCCTGTGTTTTCTTTACCTAAGTAACAGACAGGAAAATTTGCAGCTATTAAGCTGTTTGCACATACATACCTATTGACAGAGCAATGTGTGTTTTTCTGACTAATAATAAAGGTGAACCACTCTTTTTGTTGGTAGGTAACTAGGTATGTGTTGCGGATAATGTGAAAAGAGATAATAAAAAATATATACCAATTAACAAGGTTATATTCATTTCTGGCGCTTTCCGCGTCGACAAAGCGTATGATCTCCAGGTAGGGTTACCAGGCCATAAAATGCAAAGGCCGGACTGCGCACTGTATAAGGCCGGACATTTTAACCTAAAAGCCGGACATATTTTTTTATTGCCAAACATAATGTTTTTACAGCTGGGCTGTTGAAAAAAGTATATAAACGTGATGTAAAGTGAGAATGAGATCGTAGATAGAGTGTGTGCCAGACGCGCGCGCGCGCCAACAGTTTGCTCTCTTGTCCGCTCGGACGCTCGTCCGCCCATGGTTGTACGAATCGCCACTCTGACAAAAAGCCTGACAAAAGCCGGACAGGCCAAACACGTGCATATTCGGCCGGACGCGACCGCAAAAAGCCTATCTCCTGGTGTTGCAGGCGTCCATAGGCTGCGGTAACCGCTTAACATCAGGCGGGCCGTAGGCGTGTTTGCCACCCTAGTCGTTTATAAAAACTACCGGCTTTCTAAGGTGCCACAAAAGGGTAAAAATAGAACCTTTTGCCTTTAATTTTTTAAAAGAGCAATGCATTACGCCCTTTCACCAATTTCACCAACCATGGTTTGTTTCGTGTCTGGGTGTTTACATTTGTATTTACTCATAAATTTGTGGTACCTTCGTTGTTCTGATACCCATAACACAAGTGCATAAGCTCCCTACTTTGGGATCGGAGCAATGTACGTGTAAGTGATGTTGTCTGATATTATATTTGAATTTTCATTAGGTAATCTCAAACAATATCTCATTATCTAGTTGTACCGTAACACTATTCTGCTTTAACCCTAGATAAATAACCATATTTCACTATACATTAAAGATAACCATACGTCGAATCGACGTGCGTATGTTTGAGTGAGCATATTTTGGATTGTATATGTTTATACTACATTTATAAATGAGATAACACATCGTAATGTATGTAATAGTAGTCTCAGTTAATAAAAAATCATAGAGTTTATTTATATGTTTATTTAAAAAAAACAAAAACAAAAGAGGGTACTTCTAACTTTATGAAACTTAAACATTTAAGAATCTCCCCATTAGTTTTATAATTTACTAGGTAAGCTTTCCAAAATATTTTTTTTTATTATCTTAATTATACAAAAAACCAAAATAATAATAATTTCTTAATCACTTTTGCTTCAAAGCAACTTAGGGCAGGCGCTGAACTTGTGCTGTTCACAAATTGGAATTTTGCAGCTGTCGTACGATGATTTTACATAATATTTTCATTTCTTTGGCTCAGGTACACCTTTAGGTTGTGTGGGGGGTTCGGCTTGCCTCTTTGGCAAAATACTACCTATTTTTTATTTATTATTTGTCGGCAAAGTCAGCATTTGCTGCTTTCTCTCAATCCAAGGGGTCATCAAGCTATTGCTGAGGTTTTTCATGAAATCTCGACGTCCCAGTAATTTTTCTTTCTTGGATATGACATTATCGCAATAAATGATGTGTGAATTTATAAATGCCATGTTCAAAATCCAATAACCATAGCCATTGGCCACCTGTACATTTGTCTTAGACAGTCACACTAAAGATAACCATACGTCACTTCGACGTACGGTACCTTAATACTGACGAAAGTAATGCACTTACCAGAGCGATACGGGCATGTCCTGCAAGCTCTGGCAGCCGATTGAGTTGGCAAGAACAGCTGGCTTACTGACGCAAAAAACCAAAGAGTTACATCGATTTTTCAAAATCGATTACGTCGATTCGACGTAGGTTATCTTTCTAGGGTTAAATATACATGGTCTCAATTCGTATTATCAGTTGTCGATAACTTCATCTCGAATACCAACATGTCCAAATATCTCTTCTACATTTTTGTTTTGTTCGTAACATTCAATTTGTGTTACGCCAACAATGGTAAGTGTTTTAAATTCCTTTTTTTAACTAGCATCATCATCATCATCATCAGTCTTATTGTAGTCCACTGCTGGACTAGCTCTGCAGTTGTTGCCCAGTTTAGACACCTGGAGACTTTACCCATAATCGCCATCCTGGGCCGGGTTGGGTATCGCAGGGCGTAGCTCCTCGCTCCGGTGAGGCTGCTGCCCGTCATCGGCCTGTGGTATTAAGCTACGCCTATAGCCGTGATGGTTATACCGAAATATTTAAGGGGCAGCGCAGACGACAGACTATCCGCGACGCACTTTTTAGTCTGTGATGCAATTCTAAGCAGTACACTACACGACGCGCAAAAATCTGTCGCGGATATTTCACAGACTCAACGCACATCTTCGATCATTCTGTCGGCAGAGCTATAGGGACCTAGAAACTCTTTTTAAATGTCTCAGACGCAGACTCACAAAAAGTCTGTCGTGCCCCTAAATGAGATGAAGCTACGCCCGACGATCGCCAACCCGCCTGCCCAGGGTGCTGATTATACGCAAAGCCGTTTGACAAAAGAAGCGAACAACTGGGGAGGCCTATGTCCAGCTGTGGACAGCAATATGCTGATTATGATGATTTAAAATGAGCCTAAGGGAAATACCATTAACCAAATGTCAGTTCAGAATATATCTTTAAGTTAAATTGACCTTGACCAGACCTAATCATATCACAATGACCAATGTAGGAAGAATAATCTTAACTAAAATTATAAAGCTGAAGAGTTCGTTTGTTTGTTTGAACGCGCTAATCTCAGGAACTACTTACTGGTCCGAATTGAAAAATTCTTTTTGTGTTGAATAGACCATTTATCGAGGAAGGCTTTAGGCTATATAACATCACGCTGCAACTATTAGGAGCGAAGAAATAATGGAAAATGTAAAAAACGGGGAAAAAATAACTATTCCACGCGGACGAAGTCGCGAGCACAGCTAGTTAATAATAAACATGTTACGTAATTAATAGCCAAGATCATGAGATTAAAAATTACTATTCATCATAATTTTCTGACCTTTGACTTTGCACCACAATTACATATATGTAGTTAATCATTTATCATATTAATAATCATTGAGTATAATAACACCTCTTGTAATAACAAGTTTAATATGCATCCTTATTGTTACACGGAGTGTAGACTGTAAAGAACCAATTAGGTTTTTTTTTATAGCAGCTCGACATAATGGCTTCCCTACGCCTGATGGAAAGCGAAAGGGAAGGCGAAGTCGCTCTGACAACTGGCAAGTAACTGGTTAGTTACCTGTAAGTTGCCACCGCCACGCTGGTCCAACCCTAACCCCTGACGAGCTCCGGAAACCCTAGTCACTGGCAGAAACACGACCCGGAGGTCATTTTGGCTGCGGTATTCTGTAGGGTGGAGGTCCTTTCCCGGGCGACGGGCGGCTCGATTCGAGCGAAATTCGCTGTCCCAACTCTCTTAACAAAGGAATTCTGTAAAAACTAGCCAAGTCTCGATGGAGCTGCTTGTATAACTATAAAAAGTAATGAAATCTAAACAAATAGACAAAGTCGTGCCAAGTATAAAGGTACTTACTGCGATTTATTTATTATTATAGTTATCTAGCAAACCGCCCTCGCAAAGAAAGCTTTTTGGTAACTTTTTCACACCTTGGGTTACATTATTAAACTTTTAGCACGGATCCCTTACGTTTTTTTAAATATAATATAGCCTCTGTTCACCGGGGATAGTGTACCTTTCCGACAATGAAAGAATTATTCAAACTGGTCCAGTGGTTTCGGAGCCTATTCGTGTCAAACAAACAAATAATCAAATCTTTCCTCTATTAAATATTAGTATAGACTGACTACTGTCAGTTGCCATTAATAAAAACACATTATCAACCAAAAATAACTACTTCTGTAGTACGATAGTTAAAAAGAAAGGTGTTCGTGGGGTTGTGTAGCCGGCGATTTGAGTAAAACATAGTGTAACGAGTTATTCAGCCAAGAGACAACGCCTCACTTACAGGCAGACAGGTACACAAAAATAAGAAATATTTGTGCTCGGAACGTCCGTCGTTGTACTAACAGTTAGAAGCAACTCGGTAACGTAAGGAGTTAGAATCAATCGTAAAATGTATGGCGAGTCCTTATAGAATCAGAAAATCGCAACGCCTGCGCGATATAAAATACTCCCAGCGGCATCTCTTGATGTATTTGAGAACTAACATCATATGTGCGGGTGTGTTACTGGCAAATGTGGTTGGTTTGTTACACTTTGTCATAAAAGTCGAGGGGGAGATTTCGCTATGACAAAGTAGACCATAATTTTTTTTTAATTTACTAATAGCAGGGTATACTACCTAGTTCTAAGTAATTTTTTATAGTGTACCTACCATTAATGGTATTTTTTTTTTCTTTTTTTTTATAGTAGCTCGACATAATGGCTTCCCTACGCCTGATGGAAAGCGAAAGAGAAGCCCAAGTCGCTGTGACAACTGGCAAGTAACTGGTTAGTTACCTGTCAGTTGCCACTGCCATGCCGGCCCAACTTTAACCCCCCACGAGCTCCGGAGACCCTACTCACCAGCAGAAACACGACCCGGAGGTCATTTGGCTGCGGTATTCTATAGGGTGGAGGTCCTTCCCCGGACGGGCAGCTCAATTCGAGCGAAGATTCGCTATGCCCTACCTCTCTTAATGTAATGTTGGTATGTACCTGCTAAGACCACTACCTATCGTCTTTAATTTTTTTTTCAGTTTGCTCCGGTCCATTGGATGGGGGTCTCTGCTACGGACATCAGGATAAGTATGTATTTTTGTATGTCCTAATTATGCAGCATCATCATCGGCCTTTATGGCAAACATCCGGAGGATATACCCATAATAGCTACGCTGGGCAGGCGGTTTGGGTATCGTATCGCAGGGCGTAGCTTCTCGCTTCGGTGACGCTGCTGCCCGTCATCGGCCTGTGGTATTTAACTACGCCTTCAGTTGTGATGGTTATACCTCCACCAGTCGGTTGCCAGAGCCTCGTTCGTTATTCAGCAGGATGCACCACGGGCAGGTAACGATGGCTTGGAGAAAAGATGATAGGTCGCTTCCTTACATCCCTGTCAATCCTTATCATAATAAGGGCATAAAAATTCAAATATGATTCAAACATTGTGCTGCGAAACAAACCCATTATTGTAGGAGGCTGGCGATCGTAGTCATCATCATCAGTCTGCTGCGGTAATCATCATCATCATCAATAGGATGATGATGATTACCGCATTAAGCTAATCATCATCATCAGCCTACTGCAGCCAATTGCCCTCCGGATCGTGTTTCTGCCGGTGAGTAGGGTTACCGGAGCTCGTCGGGGTTTAGGGTTGGGCCGACATGGCGGTGGCAACTGTCAGGTAACTGACCAGTTACTTGCCCGGTGTCACAGCGACTTGGGCTTCTCTTTCGCTTTCCATCAGGCGTAGAGATGTCGAGCTACTATATAAAAAAACACTTTACATATTTCAATTTCTCCAATGACATTACAGATACGGATTCAACGAGGCCTCAGGCAAGTGTGAATACTTCGTCTACGGAGGCTGTGGGGGAAATGACAACAGATACGACACAATAGCTGACTGTCAGTCTGCCTGCGAGAAATGACCATTATAATGATTGAAAGTCTTGAAATTGTCTGTTATTTGAAATAAATTTGTTATTTAATTTAATTTAGATTTTATTTTGACAAGGATCAAGACCTTCCGGTAATGCTTTAACTTTTTTTATCGCTCGACATAATGACTTCTCTAAGCCCGATGGAAAGCGAAAACGAAGCCCAAATCGCTGTAACTGGCAAGTATCTGGTCAGGTACCTGACAGTTGCCACCGCCATGCCGGCAGAAACACGACCTATAATGTCATTTGCGGTATTCTATAGAATCCTTCTCGTTTTCTGAGTCCGAGTTGCTTTGTTATATTGCATGTCTTGTGAGAGGGATTCGTATCAAGTGAATTCTACCAATTTTTAGTTTGGTAGCTTTGACAAGAATCAGTCCTTTCGGTGATTGAAATAAAATAGAATAATTTATTCTGCAAACAGATTCACGAGTGAGAGGCCAAGCCACAGACTTTCTGTCGGCCGTTAGCTCGAGCAGGAAAATTGCTTTTACGGACTTCACAAACATGTTCCCTACACAATGATGAACATCTTTTTTCAATAAATTAACAGTTTATGTTCACATTTTAAGCATTCATTGATAAGGTAAAGTTATATACTGAAAAACATTTCATTAAAACGTTTAAAAATACCCACTTAATTATAAAATTTACATACACTTTACCTACAAGATAACATTTTAGGAACCAACAACAATTCTTATCAATTTAAATTGTTTACAAGTGAAGGAAATGATTCATTGTCAAATATTCTAACCACTATTGCGCCAGTCAAATTTGCAGATATATAAATAACTCAAATAACTGGCCACAGCGCCATCTAGTCCCAAACTAAGCCGAAGTTTGTACTATGGGAGATACTAGAGAACTAATAAAACATTTATAAAGCATTTTTTACTAAAAAAAAACCAACTTCAATATTATGGTGACAGACAATGGGATTAAAGAGTCTTCGAATTCTTAATAACAGATAGGAAAACATGCTATATTTTTTAGGATTACTATTATTTTTCTTCTTTCGCGTTACATTATTATAGATGTCTTGACTTTTTTATTGTCTATGCCTCGTCTTCTAAGAGCTTTCCTTTACATTTCTCTTCGCATTCTTCCAAAGACAAGAATCTGTTTTCGTTGCCCGTGCAGCCAGTATAAAGAAACGGTTTGCACTTTTTCGCTTTTACGTCGTAGCCATATCTGGAACATATAAATCCAACAGATTTTAAAGATGTTCCAATAATGGAACGTCATTATTTAAGTCAAGTTAATATCTATTGACATCTGTTGCTATAACCCTCAGTGGGCCTTCAGGCGCGATGGGTTTGTTCTATACACTTACCTGTCGACAAAACTTTTGGACCTCACGACCGCTTCCCATCAGGTGGAGTAAGGTCATCCTGAAAGTTTTTCTTATAAAGAAAAAAAAATTAGAGAACTTTTACCTTGTAAGACGCCCATCACAAAGCCCTGATTGTAATTTTAATAAACACCTCCTATCTGAAAATAAATATAAATAAATAAAAATCATACAACATCACATAGATTGCTCCGTTCCCAAAGTAAGTAGCTTAAACTTACGTTATGGGTATCAGAACAACGAGCAGTACTTACTACAAATATATTATACATAAACACCCGGACATAGAGCAAACAAAATTTTATAACACGAATCTAAGTTTCAGGTGGGATTCGATAGAATACCTATTAAACAACTTTTTTATCGGCTAAATTTTATTTTGTGTTTTCATGATTAAGCATGCAATCTTTTCGACTATGAGCAAACAAAATATTTTTTTTCTTTCTTGTTACCTAAGGCCGGTAATTCCTCCTCCTCTAAAAGATGTTCTTGACATTTCGCTTTGCATTCTTTCAAAGTTAAGAATCTATTTTCGTTGCCCGTGCAGCCAGTATAGAGAAATGGTTTGCATTTTTTCGCTTTTACATCGTAACCATATCTGGAAAATATTCATAGAACAGATTATAAAGATGTACCAATAATGGAACGTCGTTATTGAATATCAAGTTCTGTTATATTTTACAAACTTATTTTTAATTTAGGTATTTTCCGTTAGCGTTTCGTTTATTCTTACTACACATCTGTCGCTATGTAAAATAAATAAAACAGAATATTTACCTTGTAAGACGCCCATCACATAGTCCTGATTGTATATTTAACAAACAAATCTTATCTGAAAAGAAATACATAACTTACATTTCAATCCAACAGACTAAATAAAATAAATTACTTTTTAAATTATAAGGTTTCATGGTTTAAAATTACGTTTACCACGCATGCTATGTAAAGGTACTTAGCGACTGTACCTACTATGTGACCAATTAAATCTATTAATATCTATTACATAAAATGCTTCACATAACGGCAAAGATGTTTTGTCACGTGGATGACATTTTTAATAACGACGTGTTGTGTGTAGTGTAAAAACGTAAATACTTACCTATAGCACTTATTGCCACTACAAAAATAGCTAAAAAGATTAAACACGTAATTTTTTTCATTGTTAGAAACAAAACAAATTATTAAAACACTGACAAGTGTAACTGAGTTAAATCGTATATTAATGAGTCAGTTGCATATTTACGTATTCTATTTTATATAAATTGATTAATGAACAAAGCTATTAAAAAATATACTAATCAACTGATTGACATGGAGCTTACTGGATTTGTAATTAACAGAAATTGTTCTAGTATATAACGGTTACTGCGTCATACTTTCAAACATTTACTGTTTATTGGTATTAAATAAATTATTATTAATCAAAGTAAGTGATTGCAAACTCTTTATTATCTTCTTCTTCTTTTCGTGTCGATAGCAACAAAAATAGTTCAAACCTTCCGTGACCAAAACTCCGCCACACGGACAGCATTTTCAGTAGCGAGCAGAAGGTCCTCTCGCGTACATCTGTCCGGACAAGTAGGACAGTCCAAGAGGTGAGTCATGGTCTGTGGGACCGCGCCACATTCACACCGATTTTTTAACTCTTTATTATGATAATGCATAACTATTAGATAAAGTGGGTGTCGTAGAAAACTATTAATGGTATATCAGGAAATGGGCTGTAGCGTTTACCTGCGTACAAATAAAACTTACTGCGGTCACCAACCAGCCTGTCAAGCGTGGTGACTAAGGCAAATGACAATTATCATTGGGGAAGGTCTATGTTCAGTTGATGCCTGCAGGCTGATGTTGATGATGATGATGATGTTAGATTAAGGAAGTAGGGTAACTAGTAATGGCGGAGAGAGCTGGATAATGGCGTTCACTTCTGTATATGTGTCAAAATTCAACGAGAGTGAAAAACAATGTTTTAGTATTTATCTTTCAATTTTTAATGAGAGTAAGAAAAATACATATGTTTTTGTTTTAACTATTTTATATTATTACTAATTTTTCTCGTTATTTAAAACCCAATATCGATATATGACTTATCATCTATTAATAAAATTATTCTTTACATTTTTCTTCGCATTCTTCCAAAGTAAAGAATTTATTGTCGTTTCCCTGACAGCCTCCATAGATAAATTGGACGCATTTCTTCGCTTCTACATCGTAGCCATATCTGGAACATATCAATACAACAGTTTATAAAGATGTACCAGAAATGGCACGTCATTATTTATTTGAAATTTTGTACAATGTTGTGCATGCTTAATTTTTTATTTTAATAAAAATTTATTTAAACAATTTATTAATTTAAAATACAAAAATGTACCTAGGAAAACGTGCATAACAAGGTCCTGCTTCTAATTCCATCAAACACTTACTATCTGAAAAGAAATATAAATAAATATTTATGTCAGGATGTAAGGAATCTTTTCGTGGAGCCACCCTGACTTGGTGCTTGCCAACTGACTGGTGGCGGTATAACCATCACGGTTTAAGACGTAGCTAAATACCACATGCCGATGACGGGCAGCAGCGTCACCGGAGCAAGGATCTACGCCCTGCAATGCCAACCCGCCTGCTCAGCGTGGCAATTATGATTATATCCTCTAGATGTTTGCCCTTATTGGCGAGCCAATGGAGAGGCCTATGTCCAGCAGTGGAAGTCTGTCTGTCTGTATGTTCGCTATATAAAAAAAACTACTGGACAGATTTTAACGAAACTTGGTACGATTATTCTTCATACTCCTGGGCAGGTTACGGTATACTTTTCAACACGCTACAATCAATAGGAGCAGAGCAGTGACGGGAAGTGTTGGGAAAACGGGCGAAATTTTTATCTGCATAAATTTGATCGCGCATCACGCAAATACTACTGCATGGAATTAAATGCGGTTTTCACCAATGTATTGCTAGAAGTCTAACTTAAGATTTAGGTACCATTTTATGGATGTACGCTATTTTTGAAACCCGATATCCACGCGTGAGCCGCATGGCTGGCACAGCTAGTAAAATATAAATTCTTACCTATAGCACTAGTTGCTACAATAAATATAGCGACAAAGATTAGACACGTAATTTTTTTCATTGTTAATACAATTGTTTTAACTGACAAGAGTTACAAGGCAATATCGTGTTAATATAAGTATGAAAACATTTCCGTATTCCATTTTATATTCTGTAAATGAACAAAGCTATTAGATAATTCACTAATCGAGTTATTAAGTGGTGTTTATTGGATTTGTAATTAACACAGACATTTATTAATAATAGAACGGCAGCCACATCTTATTTTTAACCGACTTCAAAAAACCGGCCAAGTGCGAGTCGGACTCTCGCACGTAGGGTTCCGTACCACTATACAGCTAAATAAATGTTTTTCTTTACGTTTTATTATATTGGAGTTAATTAAATGAAAAAATTAGGTAATTTGATTTATGACGTTTAAAAAAAAACTACTGGCTAGATTTCATTCAAACCAAATTTCGTTAGTAGTTTTCATAGTGATACACATGATATATTTTTTTCAGTTTTATCATGCCCATATTTTAGAAGTTACGGGGGGGGGGGACACTCATTTTACCACTTTGGAAGAGTCTCTCGCGCAAACTATTCAGTTTAGAAAGAAATGATGTTAGAAACCTCAACATCATTTTCAAATACCTATCCATAGATACCTCACACGTATAGGTTTGATGAAAAAAAAAAATTTAGTTTCAGTTCCATGTATGGGGAACCCCAAAAATTTTGGATTTTTTTCTGATTTTACTTTAAAATCTTATAGCGGTTAACAGAATACATCTACGTACCAAATTTTAATAACGTAGCTCTTATAGTTCGGAATAAACTGGCTGTGACATACGGACGGACAGACAGACAGACATGACGAATCTATAAGGGTCCCGTTTTTGCCATTTTGGCTACGGAACCCTAAAAAGGAGGAGGTTTTCAATTCGACTGACTTTTGTATGTTTGTTGCCACTTGCCACATACCTACTTATCTCCGAGAGTTGTGAACCGATGTGAAAAATAATCTTTTTTTGTTCGAAAGTTGTTAAGTATTTGGTCTTATTGAAACCATACTGAAGTCGAATCTTTTTTTAACTAAAAATGCTGTTATCAAACAATTCCAACGGTTGAAGTGTGTATGTGCAACCTAAGCATTCTAGTTTGACAAACATGCATAAGTGACAAGTCACCGTCTGCCCAGCGTGGCGATTATGGATAAATATAAATAAATAAATAAATATCCCAAGACATGCCACGCTGGGCCACACATCGCCATCTAGCCCCAAACTAAGCCGAAGCTTGTACTATGGGTACTAGACAACTGATAAACTTACTTAGATACTTTTTTTTTGTAAATAAATACATATTATACATAGAAAACACCCAGACCAATACAAACAGACATGTTCATGCACACAAATGTTTGTACTGTGCGGGGATCGAACCCACAACCCTTGGCTCAGAAGGCAAAGGGCACTACCAAATGAGCCATCGAGCTTGTCAAATAAAACCTCAAGGTGTTTGTCCAAAACTCCAAAGTGACAAACAACTGGACAGGCTTATGTCTGTGATAGGCTGATGATGATGTGTATTTGTAGAACAGATAATAATATTCAGGTTTAACAGAAAAATGAAACAATATGTAACACTGGAATTATTTATTTGTAACAAACTTATAAACTAAAAACAATAATTATTCGTAGCTGGATA
The DNA here is from genome assembly GCA_031163375.1 of Conogethes punctiferalis. Classification (NCBI taxonomy): domain Eukaryota; kingdom Metazoa; phylum Arthropoda; class Insecta; order Lepidoptera; family Crambidae; genus Conogethes; species Conogethes punctiferalis. Next base: position 2,367,782 of record CM062104.1, read on the forward strand.
AATTACTTTAGCAGATCTTTATCCTTAACTTAAAACCTAAATGTTTCGTAAGATTGCGTAATATTTGGTTCCGTAGAATTTTTAAATGATGGAGATTTCTTAAAAAAAGAGGTTTAGATACTTTTAATAATATATGTGTTTGTTTTAATTATGTGGCTTACAGTACAGATGGCGACAGATCACAGACCTCTCTCGTTTCACTAAACGAGTACAGTCTTTCCAGATGAGAATAAAACCTCGCACGTCGGAAAATAAATCTCAGTCTGACCCGTGAGATTTTTTGTACTGATTTCGACTGAATCGTTGAGATTTATTTTCCGAAAGAGTAACATTCACAATCAGTGTTGCTAGATGAGAATAAAATATTCTCATCGAGTCACACTGTTACTCATTGCGAATATTTTTCTCAACCAGGCACAGTGTGAAAGGATTCAGTGTGACACGTCGTGAAAAAATTTTTCCTCACTCATTAAACGACGCCAAAAGGGCAGGCTTTAGGCTGTAGTCTAAAGACTCATATTTTCTTCATCACTTGACAATATCGTTTTTTTTTTCTAAATGACTACGATGATGGCCAGGGCGGTCTTGTCATCATCACCGGACCGTTGTGGGAGCGGAAGGCTCTCACCCCTACAAACAATATCGGAACCAATATACCAGCTTGTCTGAAGGATTAAGAGCAAACTTGTCGACACTCGATCAACGAAGCGAAGTTGTTTCCGTTGCCTTGACAACCGCCGTATGTGAACGAGTCACAGCCCCTGCCCGGTCCGTGGTATGCGTACCTGAAACAGTAATTAATAATTAAAACAAACGCTCAACACAAAACACAAAGCAAGAGAGGTAGGGCATAGCGAATCTTCGCTCGAATTGAGCCGCCCGTCCGGGGAAGGACTTCACCCTATAGAATACCGCAGTCAAATGACCTCTGGGTCGTGTTTCTGCCGCTGAGTAGGGTTTCCGGAGCTCATGGGGGTTTAGGGTTGAGCCGGCATGGCGATGGCAACTGACAGGTAACTGACCAGTTACTTGCCCGTTGACACAGCGACTTGGGCTTTTCTTTCGCTTTCCATCAGGCGTAGGGAAGCCATTATGTCGAGCCACTATAAAAAAAAATGCGCTCACTCTACGCAATTTGCAACGTTACGCGCCCGTATCAAAACTGGCAAACTGTGAACGCTCCACTTCTATTCTACGTGTAGTTACTGTACTACCATACTACAAATAGTTTTATGTTAGGTTATATTATTTACCTTTTCATGGCGGCACGACACGGGCCCGTAGTGACAGGCTCGCGACATCTTGAGTCTGAAACAAACGAGGAACTTGGTCACTATACAAATAAAAAAACAAGACACGCCACGATTGGCCACACAGGTCCAATGGTAGAGTTTCCGAAGCTCGATAGTTAGGGTTGGGCCGGCATGGCGGTGGCAACTGACAGGCAACAGACCAGCTGCTTGCCCGTTGTCACAGCGACTTGGGCTTCTTTTTCGCTTCCATCAGGCGTAGGGAAGCCATTATGTCAAGCAACTATAAAAAAATAGTTCTAAACTACGAGATAACTCAGACTACCTTCTAGATAACTATAACTACCTAAGATGATAGATTATTAAATGAAAAAGTGCATAGTTCATGAAGTACTTGATTTTGTTCAAATCACCCTAATGTTCATTCAAAGCAGTGTCAAAATAAAGTGTCTCCTATTTCAATGATGAATGTTTGAGTATCGACCAAAAAGACTTATTTGTATTGTATTGTATGAAATATCTGTAACTGATAAAATATAACCTCAAACATTGACCTAATTACGAATTACGCATTTAAAAATACAATATCAAGAATTATGGGTCAATGTTAAATCCGGAGATAAGAGAATTTTATTTATTTTAACTTTAATGCACTAAATGGTACATGAGATAATATTTTTATAGGCATATTTATTAGTACTGTGTGATGCTGAAAGAATATAGCGACTGTTGCAACAGATTCATCATCATCATTAATCGTCAGCCTACCGCAGTCCACTGCTGGACCTTGGCCTCTCCAGTTGTTCGCCACTTTGGCCAAACACCTGAACGCTATGCCCATATATTTGTCACCGGAAAATAGCAAGAATCGTAAGTTGATCAATTTCCTAGGTAGTTGATTAACTTCCGGAAAATAATAAACGGCAGTTGAAATGTATTATTTAACGTATGTATTTTAGTAAATTGATCATTTTACGGGGTCATGCCGTAAAATCATCCGACGAAGGTGAGGTGAACGTTGATTGGTTCAATGGCTCACGTGGCGTTATCCCGGCAACCAATCAGGGAACAGTGTATTAAGTTACGGGTAGTAGTGCACCGTTAAATAGTACATTGCGCAACGATTGGCCATTTGAGGACGATTTTACTTGTGTCAAAATCGTAAATTATTAAATGACTGTCAGGCTACCGTAAATTGATCAACTAACTGAAATCCATTGCGTTAAATAATACATTTCAACTACCGTTTGTTATATTCCGAAAGTTAATCAACTACCTAGGAAATTGATCAACTTACGATTCTTGTTATTTTCCGGTGACATATCCAACGCTGGGCTAGCGGGTAGGTTATCGCTAGGCGTACCTTCTCGCTCCGGTGACGCTGCTGCCCGTCATGGGCCTAGCTTAGCTACGCCTTCAATCGTGATGATTATACCACCACCAGTCTCTCGCCAAAGCCTGCAGATGATTACCCAAAGTGGCGAACAACTGGAGAAGCTATGATCAGCAATCGAATGCAATGATGGTGATGATTGCACCCTTGCAAAGCAGGGGTGCCAGTCTAATCTGTCATGAATCTAATAATGTGCCTATATTCTTGAAAAAAAAAAGACAAACTGGTGAGTTGCTTGCGGCACTTCTTCTCATCAGGCCTCATCGTTTTTACGCCGAAGTAGAAGGGGAAAAATGTTTGACGTGCAAAAGTATTACTCGTGAATCTATTTGCAGAAATAAATTTTCTTATTTATTTTAATCTAATTCACTGATTGATCATTGATCAACCGATAACCGTTGGGGTAAACGAGTTCTGGAGTGGAGACCGCGTCTCGGCAAACGTAATGTAGGACGCCCTTAGGCCAGGTGGAGTGACGATTTGCACAGGACGGCTGCCAAGTGCTGGTTGCGAGAAGCCCAAAATCGAGCACAGGTGGTTCGCCACTGTGCTGAACTTTGGGAGAGTTCTATGTCCAGCAGTGGACTGATATGATGATGCTGATGACGATTGATTATTTAAAAATGCATTGTTTTTGCAATACAGCTGTTTTGTGTAGCCACTCCAACAAAACCAAAATTAAGCATTTAATCAATTATTCTTATCACAATTTTTATTACCCACACGTGATTACTTCCTTCACACCTAGTTTAACATTGTACTGAAGTGGTTACGGGTGGTAACTGCTGCAATTTGGTTTAAAACATGTTAAGAAGCGAATTTTATCCATTAGGATCACATACATAAATTTTCACAAATGCCTTCGTAGAGATCTCACTAGGAAATTCTTGATAATTAATTTCAAATATGAAATCATTTACCAATGCGTTCGAAGAGATCTCACTCGGAAACAGTGTAGTCCTTATGCAGCTATTAATTGTTATGGCACAATGATATTTCTTTTTTCCGAATGTGATACTTTAGTCGCCGAAAACTGTTTGTACTTAAACAGTCAATAAATTGTGAACTAGCTTTTCTTCAGACCGCATAACTTGCACAAAGCTGGTACTACGGGTACTAGACAACTGATGAACAAACTTAGATTGGGTTTTTTGTAAATAAATACAATACCTATTGTACATAGCAAACACCTAGACCGATACAAATAGACAATATGTTCATGCACACAAATGTTTGTATGGGTGTTCAAGCTGCGACTACTGTGCGCAGTGTTTACATACTGGTCATCACTTAATAATTACCTATTTTTCATTTGAATTTCATCAGTTTTTTGTTCAATGAATGACGCATTCTATATTCGTCAAGAAATTACGTATGCGATATTAAATTCTTATCGCTAAGATATGTAATCCAGTAAGCATTTAAATATTATAACTATACCTACAATTAAAATGATTTATAGTTATTGAAAGACCACGTCAGGAAATTCCTTTTTGGAAATCCCGCAAGTAGAAATTAATTTCATCATCCGCTATCGTCTATCATGAGCCTGTTTTTTTTGTTTTTTCTCATTGTTTCTTTTTTGTTTTCTGTTTCCAAAATATTGTAATTTATTGTAATTTTGAATATATTATATTCTTAAATTTGTGATTTGTGTGTGCCAAATAAATCAAATTTCTTTCTTTCTATTGCAGTCCACTGCCGGACATAGGCTTCAAAGTACGCGATCCGTTCAACGAAAGATCGTTTTCGTTTTCTGTAGTAGGACCCCAGAACTCGTTTACGCCAACGTTGTCGGTTCTACGGCTAAAATATTTATTTGGAGGTGATGAAGTTTTTGGTGTCTTCCCTGGATGGTACGGAGGCACCATCTTGAGGCAGGGTGTCTCCGTTTGAGACAGCGTGAGCTCCACATACCCCGACGTTCCCCTGAATGACGGGGATACGCAAATATATTTTTTCTAGCACAAAAAAGTCTATATGAATAGTATATTTTTTATTTGATTTGGTTTCAAATCAATCAATCAGTTAAAAAGTCAAAAATAGGAATTAAAATGTCATAGTATGTATAAATTAAGTATTTTTGAGAGCGACTCACTTTTGGATAGTTTACATATTAAATACTTTCTAATTATTGTAAATTACTATGGCATTATGAGTATTAAGTATAAAGATAATTTACCATAAAACATAAACCATATTTTCATTTAAACGATCATCATAAAACAAATTCAGAATGCTATGGTTTCGGTCATAATTCTAATATACATAAAGCTATAAAAATAGAGTCGTTTGTTCTAATAAAAAAATTATTATTTGAACAAAGAGCATCGAACCTATTGTAGTTGGAATTACATAATCAATCAGCCATTTTGAAAAACAGCCTATCGTAGTCCACTGCTGGACATAGGCCTCCCTAGTTAAATAAATAAATAATATAATAAATAAATAAATATCAGACAACATCACATACATTGCTCCGATCCCAAAGTAAGTAGCTTAAGCACTTGTGTTATGGGTATCAGAACAACGAAGATACCACAAATAAATACATAAATACAAATATAAACACCCAGACATGGAACAAATACAAGTATATCGAAGAAATAAATCGGTTTTCTAATAAACTTTCCTGATGAAAAAGTTCAGTTCGTTGAATATTTTGCAAAAAGTGGAATTTGATTCTGGCAGCCATAAAATAACAAAGAAAATCAAACATAGTCGTCTATTACCCTATTATAAAAAAGAAAACAAAAGAAAGAATTCACTATCTTTACTTCAAAAACAATATTGTTATTAGGTACAATATTTAAATTAGGAATGCCAAATAGAGCCATTGAAACTTCAAAACTCAGACGCTATTTTATAAAAAAATAACAATGTCAACTACATTAGGTATCTTTGAAATGTGTAGTCTGATCAGTAGATTAAGTATTCTAGATATATGTATAGATGCTAGTATTTCTTTAAATATATTATTCAAAGGTGACTGGCTGACATAGTGATCCATCAACGCACAGCCCAAAGCACTGGGCGGATCGGGCTGAAATTTGTCATGCAGGTAGATGTTATGCCGTAGGCATCCGCTAAGAAAAGATTTTGAAACTATTTAACTATTGCGGGCACAGCTAGTTCTTTAAAATATCTAGTGATCAGACTTATCAAAAGAACATTCGATCTACAAAACAGTACCAGCTGATCCGGCGAACTTTGTAAACAAAAACTAAATAAAAAACATAAATAAGTGACTTTTAAACCCCCTCTCCCCATGGTAAGAGCAAGGACACTATTTAATATATAACAAAAAATAAGAAAAAAGGCGCCAAAAATAATTATACCTTATTTTCATTATTGTTACATATTTAAAAATGAAAATTATACCTTATTTTCATTATTTTTACATATTTTAATTATGTAACAATAAAGAAATTAGGGCGTCAAAAAATTAACCAAATTGTAAAATAACGCTGTATTATTTTGTTTCATAAAATTACCCAAGAATATTTTTAGAGCCATCATTAATTTCTTTTTTATTAAGTATTTATGGCCAGTGTCAAGCTAGTAATTTAAAATCCTAAAATATAGGACATTTCCGTCAATCAATCTATGGAAATTCATTCATTAAAAAAGTTGTATAAATAATAATAAATTAATAAAAAATAATGCTTAAATATAATTAAAAACTCACCCATAGCGAAACACGACGCAATAATTGCGAAAAGAAACACGAGAGCGAATATCTTCGTCATTTTTCCAAGTTATCTACGTTTACGTCCTTCCCGCAGAGTATTACGAGTCGAATAACGCTGGAAATCGGAAATCGCATTTATTTTATTTGCAATCTTGATGATGCATTGGACACAACATGTTATAGACGGGGCGTCGACGCTGAATTTTTACCACGAAGATAAATCTTTTATTATTTTTTTATTTTCCATGTCGCTTTGGACTTAAAATAAATAACAGCGTTAACCTGGGTACAAATAAAACCTACAGCGGTCACCAACCCGCCTGCCAAGCGTGTGACTAAGGCAAATTCCGCCAAATGACAATAGGCTATTGTGGCTAAAAATTTTAATTAGTCCGTCTTTTAGCTTATTCAAAAACGACAACGACGACACGTATTTTTTCAAATAAACAATAGTAAAGATACAAGGCATCAAAAGTTAGGAGTGGGAGTCTTTGCCGTCACTCGCTCCCGTAGAAATGCCTCACCGAGTGACGTCACGCGTAATTTCAACGGGCTATATCTTTGTAGTTTTAGTCGAATTTACAAATAAAAAAATACGTTTCTTTTATTTTTGAATAAGCTAAAAGACGGACTAATTACAATGTTTAGCCATAATAGCCTATTATTTATTTGTCAAAGGGGGAGGCTTTTCCTGTTATAATCACGTACTTTTTTATGTCAGAGGGGGCAAACGGGCCTGAAGGTCACCTGATGGTAAGTGATCACTTCAGCCCATAGACAGCGCAACACCAGGGGAGTCACAGGTGCGTTGCCGGCCCGTTTAAAATCTGTAGGCTAAAATTACAACTAAGTTGCCTTTTCAAAATTCTCGGGTCTGATAGTCCAGGGGCCCTACTACGGAAAACGAAAACGATCGTTCGTTGACGGACGAACTAAAATTCGTCAAAGTCGATTTTCATAATTTTCTACACTAATATTATAAAGAGGAAAACTTTGTTTGTTTGGTTGTAATGAATAGGCTCAAAAACTACTGGACCGTTTTTAAAAATTCTTTCACCATTCACGAAGTCGCGGGCGGAAAGCTAGTAATTCATATATTCCTAGATAGATTTATGACGTTTTAAAAAAACTACTGTCTAGATTTCATTCAAACCAAATTTCGTTAGCAGTTTTTATAGTAATACACATCATATATTTTTTTCAGTTTTATCATGGCCATATTTTAGAAGTTACGGGGGGGGGGGGGGGGGGGGGGGACACTCATTTTACCACTTTGGAAGAGTCTCTCGCGCAAACTATTCAGTTTAGAAAAAAATGATGTTAGAAACCTCAACATCATTTTCAAATACCTATCCATACATACCCCACATGTATAGGTTTGATGAAAAAAAAAAATTGAGTTTCAGTTCTATGTATGGGGAACCCCAAAAATTTCGGATTTTTTTCTGATTTTATTTTTACATCTTAATGCGGTTTACAGAATACATCTACGTACCAAATTTCAATAATGTAGCTCTTATAGTTTCGGAATAAACTGGCTGTGACATACGGACGGACAGACAGACATGACGAATCTATAAGGGTCCCGTTTTTGCCATTTTGGCTACGGAACCCTAAAAACTAGGTATTACAGACACTTGTTGTACAATTTAGGCGGCCTTATCGCTTTAAGCGATCTCTTCCAGACAACCTTAGGTTAGAGGATAGGTGAAAAATAAAGGTGAGGTCTATTGTCTATGGTTTCAAAGCATATAAACAACACCGCCACCTTGTATAATTCCGCCATATTTGCATTTTTATGTCACCGATAAAAGTTGAAATAACATAACATTAGCAACATAACATAAGTTAGTTTATCGTACATAACTTTACGACTTCCGTGTAAATGGCTATTTGAATTTTTGGAATTTATACAATTATCTATGCCCCATCAGGTGACCTTTACGGAATATAGTGTAGATTCCAGACATTCCCGGTCGGGGTAAATAAGAAAAAAATAAAAATTACCTACAAAAAGTTATAAAATATTACCAAACTAATGGCGGCTAAGTTACAAAATTTCCTGTTCATGTTCCTGCCGTTGAATAGGGTTTCCGGAACTCGTGGGGGATTAGGGTTGGTCCGGCATGGCGGTGGCAACTGTCAGGTAACTGACCAGTTACTTGCCCGTTGTCACAGCGACTTTTCTCTCTCGCTTTCCATCAGGCGTAGGGAAGCCATTATGTCGAGCCACTATAAAAAAAAAAGGTTTTATTTGTACCCAACGGTCAGCAACGTTTACCTGGGCACCAATAAAGCTAATACCTAAATATAAAATTAAGAATAATATTTACCCAAATTCCTCAACCTTACGTCTGCTTTTCAGTGAGACACACACAGTAATATTAATTTATATTTATTTCGAAACAATGCACAGCCTTTGTCAAATATTGTCACTTAACATTATACGACGAGAAAAATACTTTTAACTTGTAACTTCCGCAATACGTGTTGTTATAAATGCACATTATTCTCGAATAGTTTTTCCAAAACAATACTTTATCTTAATCAGTAGGTGAGTAACTGATAAGTGGCTGATAAGCGATTTATTGCGGGCGTCTAGTGAAATTAATGCATGTTTTATTAACATAGACGCGTTTTTTTTGTTGCAGCATGACATTGTAATGCTATAAATAACAGCATTTTTACGTTTCCAGAGCTCGGGGGGGTTAAGGTTGAGCCGTCATGGCCGCCCGGGGAGCACGCTATTGCTCCCCGGATCCGGGGGCATTTGCCCTCCCCGGACCAGGAGTGCCGGCCGCTTATCATCTGCGGCTGGCCAGGGCAGGCAGGGATGTGGCCGTATGCTTCGTGCACCCGTGTCCCTGCAACTTGCTGCCCACTGGCGACACAGGGGGGGTTTAGTGGGTATGCCCTCCCTTTTGGGAGGTGTGAGTCCCACACACCATGCCGCCTCCCCCCGGAGACGGCATGAAGGTGCTTAATGCATTCCCCTCTTGAAAAAAAAAAAAAATGGGCCGTCATGGCGGTGGCAACTAGTAACTGACCAGTTACTTGCCTGTTGTCACAGCGACTTGGGCTTCTCTTTCGTTTTTCATCAGGTATAGGAAAGCTATTATATCGAGCTACTATTTAAGAAAAAACCTCAGACAGTCCACTTACTCGTCTGCCACCACCAACAATATAAAATTATAATAATAAAAAAAAGTGGATTGTAAAGAAACATTTTGTACAATAGGTAATCCAGCAATCTCTTTAGGCTATTCCATAAAGGATAATGATATAGGGATTTCTAAGTAACATGTTTGATTAATACAAAAACGTTTGTTTTCTTTTTCCTATGACTGTTCAAACCACAGTGCAACTAATCACTTAAAATCCATAGTTACCTAATTTGGTAGATGTTGGAGGTAAATTATGGATTTTAATTAAACAGTCATACTTTTCGTTTCAAAAGTGAAGTCATATGTTTATTAGGTAACTCTAGTTATATTTTATGACTAGCTGTGCCGGCGGCGTCGCACGCGCGGATATCGAGTTTCAAAATATAACGGACTTCCATAAAATAGTACTTACCTAAATTTTAAGTTAGACCTCTGGCAATAAATTGGTAAAAACCGTATTCAATTCCATGCAGTAGTTTTTGCGTGATACGCATTGAAACATACAGGTAAACATTTCACCCGTTTTCCCAACACTTCCCTTCACTGCTCTGCTCCTATTGATTGTAGCGTGATAAAAACTATACCATAACCTGCCCAGAAGTATGAAGAATGATTGTGCCAAGTTTCGTTAAAATCCGTCTAGTATTTTGTTTTTATAACGAACATACAGACAGACAGCCAGACAGACAGACAAAAATTTTACTTATTTGCATTTTTGGCATCAGTATCGATCACTAATCACCCCCTGATAGTTATTTTGAAAATATATTTAATGTACAGAATTGACCTCTCTACAGATTTCTTATAAGTAATATATATATATAGATATGTGTCAAATGTGATACACGGGAAAGGGAACCTGTTAAAATGAAGCTAAATCTTATCAACGCCCGCCCGGTCTATACGAGGTCTATGACTAAAAAAACCGAGTTTGTAACCGGTCTGACAGATGCTCATAAGACCACATGCACTGTTTTGGTTCTGCACAAGGATAATAATAGTAATTATCTTGTCTTTATCGTGGGAAACCCCTTTGCCTCTCGAGTACTTAGTAAGAGGGTACTAAATACATTACATACTTACTTTTTTTATCACCACAATCAGCCTATTGCAGTCCACTGTAGGACATAGGCCTCTCTAGTTGTTCGCCACTTAGGGCAAACATCTGGAGGACATACCCATAATCGCCACGCTGGACAGGCGGGTTGGCGATCGCAGGGCGTAGCTTCTCGCTCCGCTGACACTGCTGCCTGTCATTGGCAGGCCACTGGGCACTGGCCACTGGGCATTATGGGCAGGTGCCCAGGGCCCCTCGATCGAATGAGGCCCCCTAGTTCCTGCCAGATTACCTAATAATAATTTTTAGGGGTGAGAGCCTTCCGCTCCCCCAACAGTGCGGTGATGGTGACAAGGCCGCCCTGGCCATCATCGTAGTCATTTAGAAAAAAATACCTAATGATAACCGATATTTAGGTCATCATAATCCTAATTTGCCCAGGGCCTCAAATAGTTTAAAAACGGCCCTGGATTGTGGTATTTAGCGACGCCTTTTTTTATAGTGGCTCGACATAATGGCTTGCCTACGCCTGATGGGAAAGCGAAAGAGAAGCCCAAGTCGCTGTGACAACTGGCAAGTAACTGGTCAGTTACCTGTCAGTTGCCACCGCCATGCCGGCCAAACCCCAACCCCCCACGAGCTCCGGAAACCCTACTCACCGGCTGAAACACGACTCAGAGGTCATTTGACTGCGGTATTCTATTGGGTGGAGGTCCTTCCCCGGACGGGCGGCTCAATTCGAGCGAAGATTCGCTATGCCCTACCTCTCTTGAATTGTGATGGTTATACCGCTACCAATCGGTGGCCAGAGCCTCGTCTATTGTTCGGCAGGATGCACCACGGACAGGTGAGGATGGCTTGAAGCGAAAAGGTGATAGGTCGCCCCCTTACATCCCATACTACGAGTATACATACATACATAACGTCACGCCTTTCTCCCAGAGGGCTAGGCAGAGACCACGTCCTTCCATTTGCTACGATCCTGGCACACAACTTTTGCTTCGTCCACGTTCATCGCTAAATTACCTACTACCTACTATTATTGTCATCTTAACTAATATTATAAAGCTGAAGAGCTTGTTTGTTTGTTTGAACGCGCTAATCTCAGGAACTACTGGTCCGAATCAAAAAATTCTTTTTGTGTTGAATAAACCATTTATCGAGGAAGGCTTTAGGCTATATAACATCACGCTGCAGCTATTAGGAGCGAAGAAATAATGGAAAATGTAAAAAAAAAAACGAGGAAAATATAACTATTCCACGCGGACGAAGTCGCGAGCACAGCTAGTATTAGATAATCCTTAAATCTGCGATACTACTGACATACATTTAGTATTTTGCATTTCAATAACTTAGTGGTTATTATAATTATTTTAAACAAATAAATACAAAAGTTGACATTTCCGTGTTCCAAATTCAAATTGCACTTTTTGTCATAAACATAATTTTCGTAAAACGTTTGAAGTCGAGCTAAAATTGACGTGAGGTTGGTTATGTAATTTTATCAATATAATCAGACAATCGTTTTACATAACAATATTCAAATAACTGTGACGTAATCACTACTAATACTAATATTATTAATGTGAAGGTCTGTCTGTTTCATAATCATAATATGGTTTCAAGAATAAACCGGTAGGTAAACCGATTTTAATGAAACTTCATCATCATTATCAATTTAAAAAGAGGTAGAGAATCTCCGCTCGAATTGAGCCGCCAGTCCGGGGAAGGACCTCTACCCTATAGAATACCGCAGCCAAATGACCTCCGGGTCGTGCTTCTGCCGGTGAGAAGGATAACCGGAGCTGGTGGGGGTTAGGGTTGGGCCGGCCGGGTCGATACTATAAAAAAGCCTTTTGCAGTCCACTGCTGGACAAATTACAAAGTATGAAAATAGTCATGTTTTGGGAGTCAAAATAATTACATTATATTTAGTCCGTATTTTAGATTATAAAAATATATTGGACACGTAGTATTTTTCCTTTTTGCATTTAAACAAAAAATTACAAAGATACAAGGCATCAAAATTTAGGAGTGAGGGTCTTTGACGTTTTCGTCACTCAGTGGCAAAAACTCCCACTCTTTGACATCACGCGTAATTTTAAAGAGCTATACCTATCTTTGTAATTATTGGTCTAATTTACAAATAAAAAAATACGTGTCTTTTATTTTTGAACAATCTAAAAGACGGACTAATTACATTTTTTACTGCAAGAGGCCTATTGTCATTGGGAGACGCCTATGTCCAGCAGTGGACGTTTGCAGGCAGATAATGATGATTTATTAATCTACTGCAGTGTGCAACAGGAAAACAAATACACAATGGAAAATACATTTCGTAATAATGTATCTTCAAAATATTTGCTAGTTAGTACCCACTGCATAAATGATTTCTGTCAACTGCACTGCAAATCAATCAGCAATGTAATTAAGACCGTAAATTTTCGAGATAGAGTCTAAAATACGATGTAGAGTTGCAATTATAAAGTTTATTTTGTCAATAATGCGAAGTAAAAGCAAATAAATTAAATTATGTTGCGAGAATTATGCGTTCTGTCGCTAGTGATGTGTCACGTAATAGAACCGGTAAAAACCGATTCGATAAAACCGGTCAAGTCAATGGTTTCATAAATGGTTGCACAAATGGTCCGGAACTATCATCTTTTCGCTTCACCTGCCCGTGGTGCATCCTGCCGAATAACAAACGAGGCGCTGGCAACCGACTGGTGGCGGTACAACCATCACAATTCACACCCCCATGGCCCCAGTGGCATACGTATTAAATGACAATTTTTTCAGTACGCCCAAAAATATGCACTAATAATATGGAATAACTACATTATCTCTAGGCGTAGAATAAACTTTCTTACATCAAATGAAAGAGAAATAATATATTTTGTTTGGTTTTGACTAAGTGCTAATGTCTTTAGTTTAACAGGAATTAAAAAGACGAATCGACAATTCGCAGTAAGAATACTTATGCTTTTTCTGAGGGTGCGAATTGAAGGCGTAGCTAAACGAAGATATCACCAGTGCAACGATAGAACAAAACATCACTATTTAACATGTATAGTACTTTCGAATTAATTGCGTATTATCGCTGCTATAAGTGTACATAGCAAATTACATCGTAATTAGGCATTTAAGTATATAACAAAAAATCGTGGCCACTCGGCCTTATTGGTTTGTAATATTACCTAAGTGCATTCAAGATGAAGAGTCTAGTATATTTGCTTGTTATTGCAGTTTTTATTGGGATTGTGTGTTCTACATCTAAAAGTAAGTTTTAAGGAGTCTGCCCACTACACCGTATCATACCATGGCCGTGCTATGAACGTGTCAGACAAAAAAAGTATTCTTTGTATTGAAAACTATGAGACGATGCCCATTAGACCGTTCCGTCACCGACCAGCACCGTCGCGTGCCATGCACGGACAGTTCAGAATTGTCGGCGAGAATATTTTGCCGGTGGCGGTACGCTCCGCGCACGGCACGCGACGGTGCCAAACCGATGCGCGCCGGCAGCAAAACGGTGATAATACGGGTTATAACCGCGTATAAGGACCGTTATAAACGCGTCTCAAATGCCAAACGGCGAACGGCTTCCTATGAATAGTCACACAAATTACGGGTGGGCAACATACGGGTTGCATACGGACACCATACCGGCATCATACGGGCATCATACGGGTTGCATACGGACACCATACCGGCATCATACCCGTATGATGCCCGCATCATACGGGCATTAAACGCCGTCGACTCGTTTCAGTGGGCAAAGCAAGCCGTATCGTATTACCTTCCGTGCTTGACACGTTCATAGCACGGTCATGGTATGGTACGGTGTAGTGGGCAGAGTCCTTTATTTTTAAAAGTTTATTGAGTGTAAGTACCTACGAAAACTACTAATTTGTATTCTTCAAAAAAGGAGATGGTTCTCAATTCGACTGGTTTTTTGTATGTAATGTTTGTTACCACTTAACTCCGTGAATTAAACCGACTTGGATTTTGTTTTATTCTTTGAAAGGGTGTATAAGGCTTCCAATTTGGCACCCTTTAAATTGCCACACTACTTTTTTTAAAGTAGCTCGGCATAATGACTTCCCTACGGCTCATGGAAAGCGAAAGAGAAGCCCAAGTCGCTGTGACGACGGGCAAGTAGCTGGTCAGTTACCTGTCAATTGCCACCGCCATGCCGGTCCAACCCGAGCTCCGTAGACCCTACTCACCGGCAGAAACACCACCTGGAGGTAATGACCTCCACCTCCAGCCAATGTGGCTGCGGTATTCTATAGGGTGGAGGTCCTTCCCCGGACGGGCGGCTCAATCCGAGCGAAGTTTCGCTATGCCCTACCACTCTTAAAATAACTGCTGATGTGACCCGGCTTCTACGTCTTACTTATTATGCCAAGGCTTCATGACTCTGACTAAGTATAATCATTTTTATCTTTCAGGTTCTAGATGTTTTCAGCCAGTTAAGTCGGGATTATGTGCGGCCTACTTCAAAAGGTAATGTATTCTGTGGTTTGACAGAATCTAAGACCTATTATAACAATCTCGACCATCTAGTCATCTGCAGCCTTTCGCAGTCCACTGCTGGACATAGGCCTCTATAGCCACCCATAACGGTCACGGTTTGGGCAGGCGGATTGGCGATCAGATTGCGTAGCTGCTCGCTCCAATGACGCTGCTGCCCGTCATCGGCCTGTGGTATCTAAATACCGTACCTAAATACCTCGTATCTAAATACGCCTTCAATAGTGAGGGTTATACCGCCACCAGTCGGTTGCCAAAACCCTCGTTTGTTATTCGGCAGGATGCACCACGGGCAGGCGAGGTTGGCTTGGAGCGAAAAGATGATGGGTCACTCCCTTACATCCCAATTTATTTTTAATTATCCATTTCCAGGTATGCCTATACAACACAGGCCGGCTGTCATCAGTTTATCTATGGAGGATGTGGAGCTAACGGGAATAACTTTAAGACCTACGAGGAGTGCGAAAGGACGTGTTTAAGACCCCACTAGGTCTTATAAAAAAGACCATTTTGCAGAAAAGTATTAAGGCATAACTGTAAAGACAGTTGAAAACTTGAGAAACTCTTTATCTATTTTTATAAATTTTAACAATATTAAGTATATTTCTACTGACTGTACTTACTTAAACTTTTCTGATCCTGAAATATCCATCCTGTCGCTTCTTTTAAGCATCCATACTTTTCCCAAACTGTATTGTACCTGTACTGTACTGTAAAATTCAAAGCCAAAAAAATCAAAAAGTTAGGTTTTATTTTTATTTTATATATTTTTATTTTTAGTTCTTTCGCGGGTTAACGGGATTCAAGTTCAGTCTAATTTATGGCCTCTTTTAATATTATAATGGATATCTAGTTAATGATTTTATAATGAAGGTTTTAAATATTTTTAAAATGAATAATAAATATTTAAGCAATAAAAATTTTGATTCTGTAACACATTTTTCACAAATTATTTTTCCTACCAATCAATATACTTACACAAGATTACATTTATAGTCTCTTCTTACGACAGCTGGAGATACCTCGGCAGTATTCTTTAGCCCCATACCCAATGCGCAGCTTTCTACTTTTTTTTATAGTAGCTCGACATAATGGCTTCCCTACGCCTGATGGAAAGCGAAAGAGAAGCCCAAGTCGTTGTGACAACTGGCAAGTAACTGGTCAGTTACCTGTCAGTTGCCACTGCCATGCCGGCTCAACCCTAACCCCCGGCAGAAACACGACCCGGTCATTTGGCTGCGGTATTCTATAGGGTGGAGGTCCTTCCCCGGACGGGCGGCTCAATTCGAGCGAAGATTCGCTATGCCCTACCTCTCTCTCGCCCTACTTCCTACCATTACGAGTGCAACGATAGAACTGTACATCACTACGAGTATTTAATACGCACAGCAGTTAACACACCATTAACGGGTTATCGCTGCGATCATCATTATCAGCTTATCGCGGGCCACTGCTGGACATGGGCCTCTCCATTTGTTCACCAATTTGGGGCAAACATCTGGAGACTTCACCCATAAACGCCACACTTGGCAGGGGAGTTGGCGATCGCAGGGCGTAGCCGCTCCGGTGACGCTGCTGCCCGTCATTGGCCTGTGCTGTTTAGATACGCCTTCGATTGTCATGGTTATACCGCCACCAGTCGGTTGCCAGAGCCTCGTCCAAAGCCTCACCTGCCCGTAGCCACCCTCAGGTGGCTTGGAGCAAAAAGATGATAGGTTGTTGTCTTAAGACCCCTTTTTATTACTTAGACCTACTTATCAGAACGAAGGACAGATCATTGTCGATAAAAATGAAGGAGGACCCAGTGTAGGACGCCGCCAGGCCGCCAGGTCGCCGCCAGGACGCTGCCAGGCCACGTCAGACATGGCGGTGGCCACTGACAGGTAACTGACCGGTTACTTGCCCGTTGTCGCGGCATTTTGGGCTTCTCTTATGCTAGGTTTACACCCGTGCCACGCAGCCCGGGAAGCAACCTTGCAAGCAGCTCGGCGAGCAGCCCTGCCCTACACACCGCGCACGCACGTGCACATTCAAACAGTCGAACAGCCCGTTCTCATGCTTGTGCTTGTGTTGTGCCCGTTGAATGTCGTATTAAACGCGAGCGTGTAAACGCGAGATTACGCTTTCTAGGCGTAGGGAAGCCATTGTGTGGGTGCCAAGCCAAAACGCCAAGCAGTATTTGTCCTGCCGTTACGTGCGACGATAAAACAAAACATCACTACTAGTATTATCAAACAAATTAAGAGGTTATCGCTGCTGTATACATAGGTAATTAAGCTCAGTATAATTAAGTATTTATGTATAAATACAGACAATTGTGGTCATTCGGTGTTATAATTGCCTTGTATTATTAACGAAGTGCATTCAAGATGAAGAGTTTGGTATATTTGCTTCTAATTGCCTTTTTGCTTGGGGTTGTGTATTCTGAAAGTAAGTTTTCATTTTTATGATAGTAGGTATACCTACGCTAACTAGGATTTTTTTCTAAATTACTACGATGATAGCTATTTTTTTTTTATAGTGGCTCGACATAATGGCTTCCCTACGCCTGATGGAAAGCGAAAGAGAAGCCCAAGTCGCTGTGACAACGGGCAAGTAACTGGTCAGTTACCTGTCAGTTGCCACCGCCATGCCGGCCCAACCCCAACCCCACGAGCTCCGGAAACCCTACTCACCGGCAGAAACACGACTCAGAGGTCATTTGACTGCGGTATTCTATAGGGCGGAGGTCCTTCCCCGGACGGGCGGCTCAATTCGAGCGAAGATTCGCTATGCCCTACCTCTCTTCTATAGGGTGGAGGGTCCTTCCCCGAAGGCGGCCTTATGACCGATCTATTGGGGGAGGGGAAGGCTCTCTCCCCTTTGTTTTCCCTCGGGGAAAATGCATTTCCTACAATCAAAAACAGCCCAGGTGAAAGTCGGACTCGCACGTAGATGAGGAGGAAATGACAGAAGGAGCCGGCACGAGCGTATATCACGTTCCCCGGTGGGCTGCAAAAACTGATCTGATTGAACTGATCATGATGATGATGGGAGGTAGGGGGTAAATAAATAAATATCAGACAACATCACATACATTGCTCCGATACCAAAGTAAGTAGCTTAAGCACTTGTGTTATGGGTATCAGAACAACGAAGGTACCACAAATAAATACTTAAATACAATTAATATAAACACCCAGACACGGAACAAACACAAGTGTTCATCACACGGATGTTTGTCCCGGGTGAAATCAAACCCACGACCCTTGGTTCAGAAGGGGTGCATTGCTAGCCAGAATATTGGAGCCATAACTTTAAATTTTGTTTTAATAAAGGACCACGGTGTGCTATGTTGTCGATCTGACCATCTGTTTCAAACCAGTCACAGCAACACGGGGAAAAACAAATAAATAATTTTTACTTATTTCTTTCAGGTTCTAAATGTCTTCAGCCGGTAGTAACCGGCAGATGTGAGGCCTACTTCAAAAGGTAATGCAGAATCTGAGGTACTTAATCCTCTTCTTCTAGAGGAGTATTAATAAATAAATAAATAACCCAAGACATGCCACACTTTGCCACACATCGCCATCTAGCCCCAAACTAAGCCGAAGCTTGTACTATGGGTACTAAACAACTGATAAACTTACTTAGATACTTTTTTTTTTGTAAATAAATACATGTTATACATAGAAAACACCCAGACCAATACAAACAGACATGTTCATGAACACAAATGTTTGTACTGTGCGGGAATCGAACCCACGACCCTTGGCTCAGAAGGCAGAGGTCACTACCAAATGAGCTATCGAGCCAGTCGAGTATACATTAGGCACATTGACGCCGCTTCCTGGGAGAGCAAGGCATGTTTTTCTTTACAACAGGTTACATCAAAAGCTAAACATCTTTCCTCTATCTAAATACTTCTGTAAATTGAAAGTTGCGAACTATCTACAAACCTTAAATTATGCGGAAACCGAATTACTACTTCACCCCGAAAGGTAACAAAACACTATCTCACACGCACATACATACACACACGCACACACACACCCACACACGCGCGCGCGCACACGCACACTCACACACACACATACATTCACACAACTCACACACGCGCGCGCACGCCTGAGCTCACGTACACACACATACATATATACACACACACACAAAAATCTTTCTTTTGGATTAGATTATAATTTAGTGTTTCTCTTCTTTCTTTGTCACCACCTGAATGTTATTATGTATAATATCTTTATCATGTCCACATCGAGTGAGGAGAGTGCTGGTGCTCTGTAACACAGGCTTATAGCTTAGCTCAGACACCAGTCTCTCACAATCCATGTAATTTATGTCCTGATCAAACTTTATGTACCTAACCTAACTAATTGATTGTGAAAGAAAATAAAGAATTTTTTTTTTATGTGGGTCGCACACCTTCCAGAATGGGAGGGAGGGTATACCCACTAAGCCCCCATTGTTGGCGAACCGTTTCAGACTCCGCCAGTGGGCAGCAACTTGCAGGGATACGGGTAGAACAGAAGTATGCGGCTGCGTCCCTGCCTGCAGTGGCCAGCAGATAATGCGGACTTATAGACTCGTTGGTTACATCATCATCATCGGCCTATCGCCGTCCACTGCTGGATATAGGCCTCTCCAGTTGTTCGCCATTTTGGGCAAACAGCTGGAGACTTTACCTTTGCGATCGCAGCGCGTAGCTCCTCGCTCCGGTGACGCTGCTGCCCGTCATCGGCCTGTGGTACTTAACTACGCCATCATTTGTGATGGTTATACCGCCACCAGTCGGTGGCCAGCGGCTCGTTTGTTATTCAGCAGGATGCACCACGGGCAGGTGAGGTTGGCTTGGAGGGAAAAGATGATAGGCCGCTCCCTTACATTTGTACCAGGCTGTTTATTTTTTTCTTCCTACCTAATTTTATTTTATCACCAAATTCCAGATATGCCCTACACCAGAGAAGCAGGCTGTCATGAGTTTGTCTATGGAGGATGTGACGCCAACGAGAATAACTTCAAGACTCTTGAGGAGTGCCAAAGAGAGTGTTTAGTACCTCGCTAGATCCAAAAGATCATAATGCAAAAAAAAGTATGATTGATGTTATGACTTTCATGACAGATGAAAATTTGGGAACTACTTACTTACTTACTTGGATTCAAAATCAAATAAAATCTAGACTTGAGACAAGCAATTATAATATTCTCAAAACAATAAATCATAAAACAATTCCCTTCTTTCTTTCTTCAACATCATCCGCTTGTAAATGTCCACTGCTGGACATAAGCCTTCCCCAATGACAATTGGCATTTTATCTTCTTAATTATTTTTCTTTTTATTTTGTTGGCTTTATACTGGTACATTAGCCACAGTCAAAAGGAAAAGGTTGCGACAGGAATTGATGCGTATGCGTTCACCATAAAACCAATACAAACAGAAATGTTCATGAACACAAAATATGTGTGTACTGTGCGGGGGTCGAACCTACGATCAATGGCTCAGAAGGCAGAGGTCACTACCAAAATGAGCCATCAGGCCTTATTTTGTCAATACAAAATTAATTCTCTTACGCATTTTTCACTAACTTGTTATTTTTCTTCATAAACACACACACAAGATACATTAAGTATACCTTTACTTACTTTATACATTTG